>CM048922.1:6279085-6333241 GCA_026686955.1 Epinephelus cyanopodus
TCCTGGAGGAGTTGGGCTACCTGTGAGGTCTGCCCCTGACTAAAAATTTTTCTAGTCGATCAATAATCGTCATTTAAGGCCATTAGTCGATCAGTTGCCTGCATGTTCATGATATTAATTTAATTATTAAATTATATATTTTGGGCGGTGCAACACTGGTTTGAGTTCAAGGTCTGAGAAAGACCAGTATCAGTAATAGAGATCGACCGATATGGATTTTTCAGGGCCGATACCGATACCGATTATTAATAACCAAGCGAAACCGATAGCCGATATGTATAACTGATATTTATTTGCAATTATTAAAAATAGCTCCCTGAATTTTTGAAAAAAATCAACAAAATAAACTGAACTGTTCTCATAATTAACATAACATGAACAAATAATCTTAATTGAAATGCCTTTTAATTATATTAAAACAAAGTGCAGGGGCCTTCTGGCAGCATTTCTTAAAACTCACTCAAATGAATAAATAAAATAGCTCCCTGAATTTTTGAATAAATCAACAAAATAAACTGAACTGAACTGTTCTCATAATCAACATAACATGAACAAATAATCTTAATTGAAATGCCTTTTAATTATATTAAAACAAAGTGCAGGGGCCTTCTGGCAGCATTTCTTAAAACTCACTCAAATGAATAAATAAAATAGCTCCCTGAATTTTTGAATAAATCAACAAAATAAACTGAACTGAACTGTTCTCATAATCAACATAACATGAACAAATAATCTTAATTGAAATGCCTTTTAATTATATTAAAACAAAGTGCAGGGGCCTTCTGGCAGCATTTCTTAAAACTCACTCAAATGAATGAATGAATGAATGAATAAATAAATAAATAAATAAATAAATAAATAAAATAGCTCAGTGAGGGATGTGGGCGGGACATTGTTACACAACCAAGAGAGTGGCGACTTCAGGCAGAGACGGCTGCATCAGAGCCGAAGGAGCGCATTTTAAAATACATTAATTCATTTTATCGGTTATCGGTGAAAAAAACGGCCGATGCCGATGATCGCAAAAATGCCGAAAATTGGTCGATCCCTAATCAGTAACATTGTTAACACTGTTTTACATTTCAGAGAAATAGAAAACCGTACTAATAAACCCTCATATGCCTATATTTGCCCGACATGTTATGAACTAGCCTGTGTAATAACTGCAGGTACCAGCCCTGTAAATTAACATAACTCCCATCTGACTGCTGAGCTTGGGCACTCTCTGTATCTGTTCTTTTAAATTAAATTACCACATGGTCCAGTCATATAGGTTTTGATTTATTTTGACAAGGCACAGCTCCTAATAGAGTTAAATGTTTGTTTTTTTCTGTGACTTAATGATAAATGAAATCTTGCAGACTACTGACCTTTCTGGTCAACTAACGTTTGGATGACTATTGGGGCAGCCCTTCTACCTGTGCAACCTGACTGGGCTGCTGGCACCACCAAATGCTATCAGTGGTGAAGCGGACACTAGCAAAACTCAAAACTAGAGAAGAATCAGTCAGGAAGGACAAGAAGAGACGATGTTGCCCCCATATTATACTGATCAAAAATATAAACGCAACACTTTTGTCTTTGCTCCCATTTTTCGTGAGTTGAACTCAAAGATCTAAAACATTTTCTATACACGCAAAAGACCATTTCTCACAAATATTGTTCACAAATCTGTCTAAATATGTGTTAGTGAGCACTTCTCCTTTGCCGTGATAATCCATCCCACCTCACAGGTGTGACATATAAAGATGCTGATTAGACAGCATGATTATTGCACAGGTGTGTCTTAGGCTGGCCACAATAAAAGGCCACTCTGAAATGTGCAGCTTTGCTTTATTGGGGGGGGGGTCAGAAAACCAGTCAGTATCTGGTGTGACCACCATTTGCCTCATGCAGTGCAACACATCTCCTTCGCATAGAGTTGATCAGGTTGTTGATTGTGGCCTGTGGAATGTTGGTCCACTCCTCTTCAATGGCTGTGCGAAGTTGCTGGATATTGGCAGGAACTGGAACACGCTGTCGTATACGCCAATCTAGGGCATCCCGAACATGCTCAATGGGTGACATGTCCCTTAATTTTTCTGAGCAATGTATATAAAATGAAGTGGCACTGAGCAAATCCCATCTAATCACATAAATATCATATTCAGAGTATTTCCACCACATTCATAATCTCAAAGCCACCAGACTCCATTGACAAAAACAGAAATTTTATTTAGCAGAACACAGGAGATGCACATCTACCGCTGCCTCAGTCACTTAGTGTTTAAGATAAAGCAGTGAAAATATTCCATATATTGCGTACACTTAAACTAATTTGCAACAGCCCTGTCCTCAGCAGTACACTGTTAAGTTTCTATGCCATTAGATGTGTTTTCTGAAGATGCTATTAAAGCAACAAAGTACACAAAATAAGCACAGCAGAAACGTTAGATAGGTTGCACCACCATGTTTAACTGCATATTTTAAACGTTACAGTTACAGCTGAAGGTGACAACAGAAATAAACAGGTGTTACATATCAATACTATAGTGTATTGAATGATGCAATATTTGCTGATATTACAAAGTCTGCCACGATATGATTTCAGTTTGATGCATTTTCGGGGCAAGCAATCAATTTGAGATGATAGCATATTTAACACAAACTGTTACAGCAGAAGCCCCTTTCTTTTTTGTTTTTGGCCATAAAAAAAATAAAAACGACATAAATAATTTCAATAATTGTAACTGCTTAAGTGCAAAAAAGTTTGTTAGATTGACTCTATTAACACACAGAAAACAGCACATGGGATAAGTTAAGCAATGGGGTTTTCTGCCAGAGAGACCAGAAAGGTCTTCCTAAAACTTGAAGGCACACTTAATTACTGTACTTTACATTCTATAAACTAGCCTAGTGGCTAGCAGAGATTTCCTCTACTTATGCACGATATTGGATTTTTTGCCGATTTCCAATATCTTAACAACTCATTTGGCAGATAGCCAATATCGATGTTTTCCCCATCTAATTTTAGTGATCATCAAGTCTCTTTTGTAGGGGAATAAACATCACATTATACATGCATACTCTTATCGTGATGGCCCACCAGCAGACGGCGACATGAAATACAATGCTTTTCAATGTTTGTAATTTTCATTCATTGTGCAAAATAAGAAAAAGCATGTTGGCCAATTCCCATAGTTCATTTTAAAGCCAATATCGGCTGATACCGATGACATTTAACAAATTACTTGTATTATTAATACTTTGTCTTACTTACTGTTGGTTTAAGTGTGAAATTAGGAGATACATTATGCTTTATCTCAACAGCATTGTTTACATATGTCATGTGCTTTGTCAGTTGATTCTTATTTTCTCGTTATCCAAAATATTTTCGCACCGCTGTTTTATTCCCAAGTAAATAACATTATCCTCATCAACCTTCTCTTGACTGCTAGCTGTATGACTGCTGCTGTTTGACGGTGACACAGACTTTCAAAATAAAAGCGTATCCTAAAGATGATGATATGTATCGATGTTTTCACTTTGCAACAACGACATTGAATCGTTGATCACTGAATCGTTATCACAATTCAGATTGATGGATCGTTTCACCCCTACTTTATATGGGTGTAGTTTCTGTGTCACAGCTGACACACAAAAAAGCTCATTTGGGTATAAAAAAGCAAACTAATAACAAGATTCAAAAAATCATGCTCCCATTTGTTGTCTATGGAGCAGCTCCAGACTTTATACTTGATAACATCACCCGTTTGACACTTACCTCTCTGGTTTCTGGCTTAGAGAGAGAGAGAAGCTCATGTTCACAGGTATAGATTTAACTTTTTAGGCCATGGAAATACCATACTGGAATTCTTAATTTAGGTGGTGACCCCCTTCAACGCCTTATTATTGACTAATGCATTTTGTTTGTGATAACAAAGCTTGTGATTGTAGTGCTAACCACCAGCCCACTCTCAACAATTTTGGATGTGACAGCATCCATGTACGCACCACCAGTGAGCAAAACAGTCTTCACTAAATACCACTTCACCACGCATCAACAAAGCAGCTTTGATAAAAAAAAGTGATTGTGTAAAGGTTGTTATTCTCACTTTTACAACTTTAGTCATCCATCCTTAGTCTCTCCCTTCAATTCAAATGCTGCTGGCGTTGAGTCTTGCATCTGTTTTTCTTTCTGTGTCACTTCAGAGAGCCACAGCACTAAAGTTGGATGACCAGCAGTGGTGTGACCTCAGTGAAGAGGTTGTTCCCTTCCCTGAACCCTCCCCACCTTCTCCAAAACTCAGCTCCTCCCAGCAGGAGATCTCTGTGCACACCAAACCTGGAACAGACCCACCTGAAAGACGGCTGTCCTCTCACAGCAGACAAAGTCATACTGACAAGAAAACATCCCTCCAAGCCCTCCCCAGAAGACCAAGGCTGTCTCTCCACAGCTGGGAGAGGCTGTCATCAGCAGTCGGACCCTCAAAAGTTAAGGAAAATGAGGTGAGGAAAGGAGGAGAGCAAGAAGAAGAGACTGGACCTGACAACAAACTGTTTCTCCCAAACCAGATGAAGATCTCTGACAGCCGAGTTTCTCAGCAGAGGGAGAGTGAAAAGAAAAAGGAAGAGGAGGTGCAGGGAAGTGTCAGTGGAGATGGAGCAGCAGGATGGGGAGGGTTGCAGAGCTGCCCCATGTGCCTGATGGTGTTTCCTGTTGGGTAAGATATGCAACACACTTTATTTTCTTGTTTGCTTTTCTGTTTTTGCTTAAACAAGATTGACGTAGGGATTCTGTGGTCCTAATTTCTTATTTCTGGAGAAGCGAGTTCTAGAGATCAACATAATGGTAGCTTAAAACAGGAAAAAGCAGATTGCTCAACCAACATCTATTCCCCCTAATCAGTTGTGTTTTCAGTCCACTAAACACATTTTGCTGCTGCAAAAAAAATGGCTGAAGTGAGATGAACAGATTGAAAACTTAATCTTATTAAATAAAACAGATGTTGAAAGAGTTTCTCTTTGGGGGCATAATTTACAGTTGAAAAGGGTAATAAATTGCAATATATTGCAATATATTTTATCGCAATGCTTAGCATATTGGAACATATTTAAAATCATGATAATATTGTATCATGACGTAAGTATCATGATAATATCATATCGTGGATCCTCTGGTGATTCCCACACCGAGAGCCTCAACGCAAAACAGTGATCAGAAGGGCAGTATTTTTGTTACTTCTATTTGCGATATGTATTTCAATTACTTTTGAGTATTTTATAACTGGCAGAAACTCAAATATAATTTTGAAAAAAGATTTATGGTAGGAGTAATTTTGTATGTTTGATACCTAACAGAAGATACCTCATTACAAGCTGCGGCAATGATATGAAACGGTATTAACTTTTGATCTTTTAAGTGGGTGTGGTCGTCTCTCCCCCATATATGGCCACATTGTTTGGAAGTCTAGTAAACGTAGCGTGGATGGATGAAATATGATTCAAAACAACACTATATACAGTACAAATTGGACATTTGTTCCTTATTTTGCCACCTGTTTTCATCTGCTAGTTTAAATTTCTGATATCAACAGAGTTTAAGATCATGTCATTTGTTGCCAGACCTAGCAAGAGTGTGTTGTAAAAATAGTGACATGTCTGGAATGAAGTTAATTTTCTCCTGATTTGTCTGTCTGAAAAAATTGCTATTTCACTGTCAGAATGTTGAGAAGAGCTGGGACTTGTGACAAATAGGGGGGCAACAACTTGGCATAAGTTCAAACTCAGCTGGCCAATAAAAGCTGAGTAGGGAGGGTCTAAAAACAGCATGCACATGCACACACACACACACACACACACACACACACACACACACACACATTGACAGGGTTTCAACACACACTACTTCCAAGCAAATGTTGTTTAGGTGTCCATTACAGCCTGATATCCGAATGAGTGTGGGTGAATGTGCAACAGAAATGGACAGTTGAACTGCGTTTGAGTGATTAGCTTGTGTTAGCTTGACCGCCAGCTATCGGACACCAGGGTCTGACATTAACGGTTGCCCGAATGCCCAGGGCAAGTAAAAATAGCCGGCGGGCCAGCAGACCCTGTGCAGACCTGCCCCATTGGGCAAGCAGCACCGACTCAGACACACACGCATACTGGACAGCCTCTCAGTCCTTAGCTGCTAACGTTAGCTCATGTAAAACACAGGTACCACACAGAAACTTTTACAAAGGGTCATAATGTGCTTCTAGTGACTGTCAAATCGCCATGAATGTCCACGTGCTGGCCAATAACAGCCATAGTGAGAAACGAGCCGTTCACATTTCTCTCTTTTGTGCCAGGTAACGGCCCACAAACCTCACCGCACTTTAGGGACTGTTCTTTACTTGTCAGGGGAGGAGGGTGGCTGGTTGATTTTTATTTTATTCATTTATTTTATTTTGATCCCCCCCATGTTAATCACTTATTGATGCTGTTTTTGAAGTATGAATAAGTCAATAAGTAATTTATTCCATTGAAATATCAGTGATGTATCATAGAAAAGTGATTTATCTTTTTATAAATGACAAAAGGCACATCTGCCTCACTTTTGCTGTGGTATCCTGATACTACTCACAACCGTGATACTTTCACTGGTATCGTACCGTGGGTCCCAATTTTGGTACACTAATCTGGAGAGTGTATGAGAGTGGGAGAGGGAGAGACTGTGGGTGTGGAGGGGGGATGCAGAAAGACAGTATGAGAGGGAGAGACTGTGTGTAGCTCTATTCATGGTTATTCATTTGTGTGTGAGATAAATAAATCTGGCTTTGAAAATTGGAAATGTATGGATTTTGATTTTATGTCATTTCGTGTTTGTGTGAGAGAAGGAGTGCGTTTGTAAGCACACGTGTATGATGTGGCTCTTTGTACTACCACGGTGATTTTTGTGGCTCTTGTTCTCTGACTGGTTGGCCACCCCTGCTATATAACTTTCAACATGAATGCCAAACAGTAAAGGGCCGTCCACACCAAGAACTATAACTATAAACATAACTATAAATATACAGTTTTAAAAATCGTTCTAAACTCAAGTGTTTGGCAGCGTCCACACTGCAACTATAACGACAACGATAGTGGTGGACGATATCGTTTGGATCACTTTCAGAGCGATTTGATGAACGATAGAAACACTGACAGCCAATCAAAATCCATCCGAAATGACAGGTCGAGACGTTCATCACGTCACGTATACCCACTAAGAAAGCTCCAGGATTTCCATACACCCACTTAAACATGTGCAAAGATCCGTAACAATATAGTTTTGTGACAGAATCTTAACTTCAGTGATTTTGTTTTGCAAATACCGAGTAAATAACTGCAATAAAATACATTTTGCAGGGGAATGCGTCTCCTCTTTTCCCCTCCATTCATAAAATTCAGGCGCCACGATGAAGTTACTGAGGGGAGCAAATCCACGCAGCCGTGTGTAATTGTCGCGCGTAATGACAGCTCATCGCCGTGAAACACAATAAACTGCACGTCTTCATTCATGTTTGTCTCATGACAGATGGAGCTGACAGACAGCCTGGTGGAGCAAGCGGTAAATTGGTTTTCTTTTTCTGTCTCGCAACATACAGCAATAACAGGTCATCAATATCCATTTTATCCATCACTCTGCTCCCCTGCCGACCGCACCGAGCAGTGTGTGTTTGGCGTAACCTAGCAACACGACGATATCGTTCATTGGTGTGGATGCTGCCATTGTTATCGTTATAGTTAACGTTACAGTTATCTTTCTTGGTGTGGACGGCCCTTAAGACAGACACAATTTACAGCTACAGCAGATCTACTGATTGCGTTTCGAATTTCAAATTTGTCCCTCGCTGTCCACCGTCATTCAACATTTAAAAATGTATCATGTTGTCTTGGATACCTATGCTCAGTCAAGAGAAGAAGAAAAAAGGAGACGAAGAAGAAGAAGTTAAAAAAAACGAAGAAATTAAAGATGTGGCGACACATTTCGGGTGTGAAACCACAAAAACAGGGACAGTTAACAATTAACAATTATCTTCATGCTTTATTCTGTTCAGTGGAAATCTGTTATAGTTAAGGTCGTGATTGGGAACAGCTCAGTGGCCGGTAAAAACACATTTTGGCTGGTAAAATTTCAAACCAAATCTAATTTTATACCCTGCAGTGTATACAGTAGGATGGGTCAAATGCAGAGGTCAAATTTCGTTTCAATGTATGTTATGTGCTGAGAAAGGACAATAAAGAATCTTCTTCTAATAATAATTTCTTAATAACTAGGAGATAACAAAAGAATAAAGAGATTTCAAAGACTTAAAAAATAAGGGACATGAATCAAAACAACAAGAAACGAGATATATCCCCAGCCATGCACACCCAGTTTTAATAAACTCAGTACTGTTTTTCAACACATATATTGTTTTGTCTTCATTCAATGTAGTTAGCACATATTGTTATTGCGCCATTGGTTTTGGCCTTGGTGCCCCACAGTTTTACTGTGATGCCCCACTAAATTTGTATTTATCAAAGGCCGAAGTGGCCTTGCCCTAAAAATATCTTAACTCCTGGCCTGTAATCGTGCATTTCCTCTCTTGTTTCTGTCCTCGGAGGGGCCCGTTGCAGTGTGCTGCTTTTCTATGTGTTCCTGCCTCCGTTGGCTGAGCGTCTCTGCTGACCTAAGATATAAGTCATGAGCGAAAATATGCACCACACAGCCAGAAAAAGAACCTCTTAGACAAGGCAAGTAAGAATTTAGATGTGGTAAGTAGATTTGAGAGGGAAAAAACCTTAAAGTCCGTGTAAAGCAGCAAAAAATGTCTGTTATAAGTTCGTGACATCACAGAAATATGTGTCATTAATCACCGAGCCAAATTTGAAAGATTAAAAAAATCGCTAAATATATAAAATTAGCTCTCAAAATCATGGAAAAACAAGCACTTCTCTCTGCTGTGAAACGCTGGGGGCGTGTCCGGAGGGGTATGTCTGCAGCCTCTTGTCTCATGACTCCAGGCTGCAGTCAATCCACGCCCACTCACGGGAGGGAAGCTGCTTACGTGTACAGTACAAAGACGTAACCCCGCACCTGCAGCCGGCGGAACGGGAGGATGTAATCCAGGGAGGGAGAGTGTTGGTTCGGCTTCACTGACTGAAAGTATTTTTTCCAGCGGATGTCTGAGTTACAACAAGATTGAGCTAACTGGAGTAGTTTCATGTCGTATCCGACAACGGGAGACTTTGAACAGATGACGTCCAGTTAGCTTTGCCACTGCTGTTAGCTGTCCGTCTCTCATAGCTAGCTCAATCATGTTGTAACTAAGACATCCGCTGGAAAAAATATTTTTCTAACGTACCGTTTATTGAGTTATTACAAACACCGCTAATGGCTAACAGCTAACAGTTAGCCCAGCTCATCTATAATAACCATGTTCATTTCAAAACGTGCACACAGAAATAGTAATGTTTGTTCAATCATTGTGTTTATAGACTTTACAAACATATGTATGTATGTATATAGTGAAACTGCTGGTTTTCTACACTACTACTGCTGCTGCTGCTTCTTCTTCTTCTTCTTCTTCTTCTTCTCTCAATTTATTGGCGGATCGCAAAGAACTTCCAGGTGCATACCGCCACCTACTGTACAAGAGTGTGTATTTATACTGCTACAGCCTCAGGGGGCAAGCCTAGCTACACAATTCCATTGTAAATGGTTGAAAGGCTTTTTTACACATTTTGAGGAGTACTTTTATGACCTATTTAATTTGTTTAGAAGAAAATAGCAGAATTTGCTTTACACAGACTTTAACGTCGGACCCTTGACACTGAAAGAAAACAGCATGGTATAGGTGGATGCGGTAGTCTACCGATAGAGTAGAGAGAGAGAGAGAGCTAGGTAGCGTTGAAGTAGAGTAGAGCAAGGCAGATAGATTCAGGGTTGCCAACTCTCACGCATCTGGCGTGTGACACACGCATTCACCTTGCATCTTACGGTCTCACTCTGCCCAACCAATTCTCACGGCAGCGACGGACGGTGGAAAAAAGGCTGGCAGCTGATTTTTTTTTTTTTTTTTTTTTTTTAAAGATTATTTTTTGTGGATTCTTGCCTTTTAAAGGATAGGACAGTGTGTGAAATTGGGAGACAGAGAGAGAGAGAGAGGGGACTGACACGCAGCAAAGGGTCGCAGGCCGGACTCGAACCCGCAACCGCTGCATCGAGGCAATGCCTCTGTACATGGGGTGCCAGCACTATCCACTACACTACCGACACCCCGGCAGCTGGGTATTTTAAATTAATTTCAAACAGCCGGCACGCATGGTGGCAGGAGTTAAAATTTGCAGCCAGACTTCAGAGAGGGGAGAGGAGAGGAGAGGGGCAGACTCCGCCTGACCAGCGTACCGGATGAGTGAAATGAAGTGCAGCCAAATGTTTTTGTGAAAAACTACTCTCTGATGTCATGTTTGTTCCAAACAAACCGTCTAAGTTGAGTAATGCTGTTGCATGTAGATAATGTTTGTTAAATGATGACTAATTAATAGATATCAATATATCAAGTACAGCTAGTTAACAAGAACACTAATGTTGTTGTTACCTATGTTAAATCGCTTGCTAGCTAGTTTCATGCTAGGAGTAAACCCACTCCTTGTTAATTTAACTTAACTTGTGCTCACTATTGCTTTGCACATATTTTTTCATCGTTATTGCCACAATATAAAGAGCAGGGTCAGGGAGGAGACAGTGGACCAGAGACCAGCAAGGATGATCATCCAGGGTTCTCATAGGTGAGGAGAGATTATAACTGGCTGAGAAAAAATATCTATAGCATAAAAGTGACTCTGAGGTTCATTTACACAGCAATTTCACTACTACTATTCCTAATTCTATTTCAAAATTTTGCTTTCCACATTTTTTTTTATCTTTAATACCGTGAGCCTGCTGTATATTAACACATTTGTCCTCCACTGTTGTTGTTGTTCAGCACCTGTACATGTGAGATGTGATGGTTGGTGGTAGCGTATTTGTCCTGCTCCTCCTCCCCTTTGAATATGTAGCTGGGTATAGAGTGACAGTGACAAGCGCAGCATTTTACTCAAAGTTGTACATTTTTCCATTCTTGGCGACCAGAGAAAAACGCCAAATGTGCAGCACTAAGTGTCTCACCACACTGTTACTGTTTGTAGCAGAGTGTAAATACATGGTGGTCCCTTTGCAAAGACTGAACAAAATACCCCGGGCCGCAAGAAAAACCATTTTCTTTTTGACAAGTTGAGGTTGGGCTGTCGCTGCAGCTGCACTTATTGCCATCTTCCATTCAATTCAAATAAATACAAGAAGTTTGTGCTCTAGAAAAGGATCAGCACTCAGTGAATATCCGCCTAAGCCCTATGATAAGCATTATGGCAAGGCTTAACTATACAGACCAATGAGCAGTGATAACTAACATGTCTTTGGGGTCATCGGGTGGGAACCTCCTTTCACCGGTGTTTCGTCTAGTTGGTCCCACGACACCTCCAGGAGGCTAGACAGTGATTTCTGGCATCCCAGAGACACTCCCCTAATGCCAGGTCTCACTGCTCCACACACTGACCCACAACCTCCTTTACCTTACTTACACATGGCTTTCTCAGCCCAAACAGCACTGCCACCTTCAACAAACCCAGGCTCCATACATCCGAGCTCCAGGCAGAAGTAATGCTGATACTACCTTTCCTAGCACATTCACCATACTCTATTTCACACGCTACATAGCATAACTACAATATAAGCTAAAGTTAAAGGAGATAAATAGACTCACAAGATCAGCAAACACACTCACCTTGCTGCATGGCCTCAAACAAAATGGATTCAAATAGGCCACTCCCACACTTAAATAACCTCTCTTTTCCTGGAAGGAAGTGGATCTCTCCACCAGATCTCAAGGAGTTATGTACCCTGCTTAGTAGTTCCCCCTGCTGGCCCCCAACTGACATTATTTCTTCTGTAGATGAGCTGGCTGGTTCTTATGGCTTCATCTGACATTTCCTTCACTTGCTCCCTCAAACTCTGTCCCCGCACTCTGAGTTCCCCCAGGAGCGAGACAGCTGATCTTGCAATGAATCCCCTACACCCCACTTCCACTGGACAAATCCTAGTCTTCCATCCTCGCTGCTCAGCTTCTGCTCCTAAATCTGCATATCTAAGCTTTTTCCTTTCATAGGCTTCTTCCACTGAGTCTTCCCAAGGAACTGTTAGCTCAATGAAATAAACTATTTGTTGACTCAGTGACCACAACACTATGTCAGGCCTCTGCTTGGTACAAACTATTTCCTGGGGAACAACAAGCTTTCGCCCTAAATCTACTTGCATTTCCCAATCACAAGCACCTACTAGGCGGCCCATGTTATTGTTCTTCCATGCTGTTGTGAACATGGTATGGAGCATGTTGGCATTCTGATGTTAGCATTTAGCTTAAAGAACCGTTGTGTCTCTACTGCAGCCTCACAGATCTGATGGTATGAGACTGTAGTATGTCCACACAGACAAGAAGTAGTAAACCAGGTCTTAGCTAACATGCTGCATGTGATCAGTTTCGATTGTTGCGTCCTGATACCTTAGGTAAAATATCATATTTTACCCAATGTAAAAAAGTGTGTGTGTCACACACTGAGTGTGTTCACTGTCAGTACCAACAGTAGATCTCCTTGTTCCTGTCTCTCCAGGTTCACCCAGATGGACTGTGACGGCCACCTGGCCCAGTGTCTGTTGGAGGTGAACGTGGACATGACCTGGTGAGTGGACAGGACGCTGGCTGCTGCCCAGCAGAAGCCACACACAGTCCACGATCATATTGTATGGAGGACACATCCAGAGAACACTTGCTGTTTATTGAGGCACTGATGCTTTACCCAGGTAGTACACACTGGGTCATACCTCAAGGTGAGAGAACCAGGATGTGACGTCTTTGGAAAAGAGGTGGGGTATGAAAGGGGGTTATTTTGGAGAATTTTACTCCAGGGGTACTTTGAAAACTCAGGTCACAATAACTGTGGCTCCCTGCTGTCATATTTCAGTTTTCCCTCTTTAGACATTAAATCTAAATTTGCCTCTACTTGAGCCTGTGCACTCAGCCTCTGATGCCTTTGATTCCAGCTGGTCAAGAGGATCTCAAACTAAAATGACAATCCAACCTGCCTCATCCTTCCAGAGACCAAAATGGAACCGAGCCATATCCTAATCACAAAATAAATTAGGCTTTAGTGTTCTCATTCTGTTATTGAAATAAATTATTTCAAGCTAACATGAGTCACTGAAGTTTTTTTTTTTTTTCACGTTTGAAGGAGTGGAACCAAATTCCCTACAGTAAAAATCATTTTCATTATTTTATGTTAATTATTCTTATTTGATGTCAGCAATGAAAGTATATAAAAGACTGTGTTCATTTTACTATTATTGTCCAGTTATAGAAGTGCTGCAGACAGTTAATGTATATATTATTTATTAAAATGCTAAAAAGTCATAAATGTGTCGTATAGTTAGCCTGTGTATAATTTAGTTTCATGTATTAAGCCTGTAGGCTCTGTGTCCACTATGGACTGATGTTTATGTGACAAGATTTCATAGAAGTGGCAGATTGAATCATCAGTCTATTGGGGTATGATTGTGCACAGGGGAGAAATTATGTAATTTCACAGGTTTTTGTTCAAAACCAATACTTTTCTAACGATGTTGTGTCCTAGGCAGCTTCTCTGTCTTACAATTTCTGTGGCCTTCGAAAGAATCCTCTCAGAGGACGCTGTTATGAAGAGGTATCAACTGGCAACTTTGGATAGGTTTGGGAATGTTGCAGGTGATCCAGTACTGTAGCGGATCCTCAGACCTCCCCAGTTGTTGTTTTTTCAAATACCTATGTAGGCAGACAGACAGACAGATTATTCATGATGAAACAATGTCATTTAAAATCAGTTTTCTTTCATGATTGTACAGTAAATCTACAACATACTGTACCTCTGGACTTTGCCTTGGTGTTGGCAGCATCATGGCTGCTGTGCATCAACATGACTATCCAGTAAGGCTCAGAAGTTGTACACTGGTGGCTGAGCTGAGCTACTGGCTGTTGATGCTGGTCCTGAATGAGCCACGTCTGCTGGTGGCCTCCAGTCAGGAACACTGACACACTTTTGTGTAAGCCTGTCCACTGCAACTTGAGCATGGCTTGCATTACAAAACTCACCCTCATTGTATTTGGGATCCAGCAAGGTGGGTACAGACAGACCCGTTACCTTTCCTAGTGTTTCAACTTTGTAATCCAGTTCTTTTTAAATTGTTGGCCAGTTTAGTACCAATACCTCCAGGCATTTGAACACATAGTCCTGCAATAAATTCTCAGCATTTTAATGAGCAGGATGGCCTTGGATCCTAACACCTGTTTTTCCTCTGATAGCTCAACAAGTTCTGTGAAAGCCTGTTCTATAGCAGGATGTTCGACACTTTTGATGAGTATTGACAGGAATTATGTATTTTTGAAAAGAAAAAAAGTGCCTTGACACTTTCCTTTCGTGCCATGCTCCAGGAGAATTTTATTATGTTGTAAATTTAAGCTTTGAGATTGTTCTCTTACCTGTGAAAGGGAGAAAAAATAAATCAACAACCCATTAGACTAAAATATGATTGTGACTCATAGACCAGACTAACATACCCTAACGAATTACCAAACTGACTGTCTAAAATAAACTATTTCTAGCCAAGGTCATGCACATGTGTTTTTGCCAACACCATTTCTGCCAAGTTTTGTTTCTTTCTTTCAGACCCCTATGATTTCCTCATCCAAATTGACAATCAACTGATCAGTGTCAACACAGCTCCTCCACAGACTGTTTTAACCTGGTTTTAATCCCTCTTTTAAGAAACTTCCTGCAGATATTTGACGTTTTTGAACAGTGTCGTTTAATTTGTTAAGGATTTTGTTTACTGGGTGTCTGGCTTTTAATTATTTGAGAAATACGCACACGAACCATGCCATCTGTGAACTCTGAGGACTATATCTTACTTCAAAAAGCAAATAAAAAGATAACTGACATTAAGGAGGACATAAGGCGGCTCTCTGATGAACTTAGAAAGAAAGACTCCCTTCTGTTGAGCTTCATGGAGATAGTTGCAGGACAGTCCAAACAAACTGCCTCAGTTAGTGCCACCATCCTGGAGACAGTTGTGTGGGATCCCACGTCCACGGCCTTCCACCTGCTAGACCTCCCTACTGTCCTGTCCTGACATTGATCTTGGACAGTAACTCAAGCCATCGGTGATTAGCACAGGCACACCCATTCCCTGTCCCCAGCACACCTGTAAGCACTTCCCCTACCAGCTCCCCCTTGTGGAAATACCACACTGCTGTTCAACCTGTCTGTATTCTGGTACATATTACCAGTAGTCACCATTACCCCAACTGATCACGTCACTCTTTCCCCACTAAAGCAAGTGCTCTGACTCCACAATTCACCATGGCAACAGGTAAATAAAAGACAGCGCCTCCATTTTAATCCAGTGGATGTAGAGATATTAATGCATGTGTAGCAGACGGTGCAAATTTATCTTTAAATGAAGAACCTGAGTCAGAGCGAGGAAAGTGTAAATAAGTTAACCATAAAGTTAATAAAAAAGGTTTATTAAGTGTTGTCCGTTTATTCATCATTTGTCAGACTTACATTTCCTTAATGAAGATAAAGTGGTGAAATCTGACTGTATCAGGCTGTAGATACATTACATTATATTAATAATATATAATAATATATTTGTTCAGATATAATCTGATGGGGAAAAACACAGGAGGCAGCAACTGAAAAATAGGGAGATTTAAAACATAGTCTAGGCTATAGATCAAAGACATAAAGACATGACTGTAAACTCACAGTCTGACCCAGTAATAATATGTTTGGTGATTTGCACTTGAAAAGACGTTGAGGTTAAAATACAGTAGATTTTAAAATGTTGGACATCTATTTGTATCTTGACTCAGCAGCATTCAGTGACTTTATTTCAGCTACAAATGTAGTAAATTTAAAGACACTGAAATGCTGCACCATTGCTCACTCAGAAATATTAACATATAATCCCTAATATTAGGCTATAGGAATTATGTTCCATCAGTGTGACCAATGACATCAGTGATAGAGATCATTAGTCATTGATACTACGTGTCTAAAGCTTCATACTGAGTTTTAAAATTTAAATAATTAGACCTGCACATTATGTGCAATAAACACGTGGGAGCTGCTCTAACAGACTGACAGTCTGATTCTTGTGCAGTGTTATAAAAAATAATAAATATAAAAAGGACAGAGGTTTGATTCTGAGCTGAGGATGAATTCTCGCTGTGTAATATTTGAATGTAAAGACAAAAACTGATGTCCAAAGAAGTGACTGCTGTGCATAAATTCAGTAACTTAAGACAGTCCTGAGAAACAAACTAATATCCAGCAGGATTTAGACTGTGACAGACAGTAAATCTCCGCTAATGAATGCACTTCGATACAAGCTTTGACACGGACTGAATGAATGAGGAAATGAAACAGCGTGTAAGAGGGAGGAGACAGAGATAACTCAGGGTTTCTTAAAGAAAACCTGCCGTCGAGCAGGTTATGTTCACAGAGTCAATCGCCATGATGATTGACTCAGAGATTGATTTACCTCTCTTTCTGGAACTGAAAACCCAGAGTTTCCTATATTTCAGGGTTAACATACTCACTCAGTTTTCACTTAACCCATTTCTTGGAATAGCCCTCTGCTAGCTCTGCCCACCTAAATACAAGGTCACTGGCCAATAAAACTTTCATCCTAAATGATTTTATTTGGAACAGTAAATTAGACCTTATCTTCTTAACTGAAATATGGCTTAGAATTGGCGATTTAAGTGCATTTTCTGAATTATGTCCTTGCAATTATACATTTTTTAATGCACCTAGACTGAGTGGTAGGGGAGGTGGACTTGCAGTCGTCTAAGATTTACACTGTACACTCATCTCAGTGGAGAAACCTCCCAGCTTTGAAGTACTGATCTTTGAAATCAATTTTGACTGATTGTGTGTTGTATTACGATCTATTGCCTTCCTAAACACAATAATATATATTTTTTAATCAGAATTCTCTGATTTTATTGCTGTTAGTTATGACCACATTTTATTGGTTGGTGATTTTAACATTTATAATGACCACCCTCATTATCATTTCACATCTGTATTATCTCCTATACATGAACAGGGTCACACTTTTGATTTAGATTTTACCCTGGGTTTACTCCCAGATGGTATTATTTGATATACACAACATTTCTGTCACCCCCTTCTCTAAGCAAACTGTGTACATATGCGTTTTCAATAGCAATTCAGCTGCAGACTTTGCAGCCTGAGAACTCTAGACCAAATGGCCCCTTTGAAGGCTAGGTTATGCTGTCCCTCCAACCCAAGGCCCTGGATAATTGAAAATATCAGAAAACTGAAAAGAGAATGCAAAAGAGCAGAATGGAAATCGAAAAACATAGAACTTCACTTGTTAACAACGTATAAAAGCTTTAAAAGTTACGAGTTGTCTATTTAATCAGGTTTTGTTATTAGACAAAATGTGAAAGTCTCTTGAGCCTGTGTTAACAGCAGACCTTATTTCAGGCATCTAACCAAAAACCCACCGACTTTAAGAGGAAGGAGCTAGAAGTGCTAAAATGCTAACTCATGGGTTTTAGGACTCCTTTACTTCCTGCAATGCTCTGTTTCTCCTTATTCTTCACTGTACACGTGGAGTTCCACTGACTTGATTCTTTTTGTGCTGGGTTTGAAAAACTTTGCACATAAACCACACTGAGCCTTGTACCAGTATCAGCCATGTCATTAAATGTCAGTTAAATAGCTAAATTATCATTGAATTTGCACTTCCTCATGTCGTCCAGGGTACAGTAACAGCTCGCTAGCAGACAGTGCTCTGTGCATCCTGGCTGGAAACAAAATGTGAGTGCTGCTGGTTCCACTATCCTGATCTGTGTGATGTTAATGTGAGAGGAATTCACTTATATTTTTGAAAAATTGACATTACCAATTCTTTTTAGATTTTACAACATCAGGATTAGAAAAACTTTTTGAAGGGCTATTTTAATAGAGTTTAATACCTGTTAGGGCTTATTTTTAGATTAATAAATTCAATGCCAAATTCAAATGTTCATTTTTTTTTTTAAGCCACTGGAATGAGAGTTGCTTCTATATTTTGGTTCTCTCGCCCTCTCCTATGGCTCGATCCCTCTCACAGATACACTCAAAGAAAGACTCACAAACATGATACATCACACACACCCCTCCACCTATCCAGATCCCTTTCTCCTGAGCGTTATTGTGTGAGCAGGCAAAACAAAACTTAAAGGGAATACATCTTCACGTTTAGTGGCCCAGCGGTAGCAGTTTAACTTTATGAGTTAAGCGATAGTGTGGGCAGATAAAGCATATATTTTTGTACTTCAAGGCCTCCAGACTGTGACTATTTAGTTGCCTTTTGCAACCATGGAGCACTGCTGTATCTTGCAAAAACTGTTAATAAAATGACTGAAATAAACTAAACTAAACTAATGTCTAATAAATCAATTGGAGAACTGTTATTGTGTTTCCAGCTCACAGTGAATAAATCACATTGAAAAGTGTAGTGGTAACAGTTTAACTTTCCACAAACTGCTTGCAACAGCTGGGGACAGCTTCAAGTTCACAGCAAAAACATCAACATTTCAAGCCCGAGATGAGCTGGGTGCTTCAAAATAAAAGCACCCGTGGTACCACTTTGATTTGTTTAATTATAACCATACTGTTTTTTACTTTATTATAACAGTAGCTCCTTTGTTTAACATAACACTATTTTTATAACAATAATTGATTTAACTTTATTTTAACAGTATTTTACTTTATTATAACAGTGCTTTATGCAGTTATTATGACAGTAGTTCCTTCATTTCACAGTCAATCCTGCACAGTATACCTTTAATGAATCCGCACTCCTGTCATAACATAAGCATTGAGCTGAGGAAAGACTGCTGATGTTTTAATATTAATTTCTAGTAAACAGTTCAAATTTATTTTCTCCATATCCAACACAGAAAAATGCTGCTATGATGGCTATTGGTTAATTGCATTTTTCTAGTCTTTCAGTATGGACAGAGTATGTGGTGATCAGAGGATGTGAGGATGTGCTGGTGTATGAGGCCAACTCCCAGGCGACACACAGACACACACTCACACACACACATACATACACACAAAACTGTAGCATCTGCAAAGATTTTTCTGCCATCGTCTGCAAAAAGGAAGGACTCAGTTCACGGAAAACCAGTATCATTTTTAATAATTACACATATTTACAAAGATGCATTGAAGCAAAATGAAGCATACCCAACCAGCATTATTTTAGAACAAAAATCATGGACCGAGTTCATTTAGTTTGAGATAAAGATTCTCTGTCTTTTAGATGTCTGAGTGGCCTTCACTGTTCTCTGAAGTGGTTTCAAGGACTCCCAGTTCATCCGTTGGTCCCTCAAGGAAAAAAAAAATAAAACAATGCCGCCAAAATATCGCCTGATGTGCAAATAGATTAACAAAACATGACATTAATAAAATGCAGCAAAGGAGATGGAGTTTGGGGAGTTGGAGGAGGAAGCTTCATCGAATGTTGAGTGATTTCTAGCTTCTTGGTGTGTGTGTGTGTGTGTGTGTATTCATTGTGGTGGAGTAATCGGTGACTGTGGAACTGTTTCATTATCTCTTCCCTCTCTATCTATTTCCTTCCCTGCCTGTAAAGGCCCTACGGCTAATTGAGACCATTTGACTCAGGATCAGCTAATTAATCCTATTATGTGGTTATCAAATTACCACGGGTCAGATTTCATCAACTAAATCTCAGCCAATAGAGAGCTCTTCCTCTCCCCAGAAGCGCATAGACATAGAGATCAACACAAAGCTCACTTCAGAGGCGAGGAGTTCTTTCTGTCGCCGACTTTAATCTGTGCTTGTAGTTGATAATCACACATGTGCCGTGCATGTTTGATGTTATCCCAACCTTTCAACAGCACAAGGCTCCAAAATTTGGTTACAAATATGTGGACTGCAAGGTGGCAAGATACGTTAGGCTTGTCTGAACTTAAACAGCCCGAATAAAAATTATGATTTAATGGATGATAACAGTGCAGGAATGAGCTACCAGCTTGGCGAGCTGAGCCTCCAAACCACTGATGTTTGAGAGCTGACCCTGTGCGTTGGGTTGGTTTTACACTGGGCAACTGTTGTGCTGTCAGCTGCAGGATACAAACTCATCCACAGCACTTCTTGATTAGGACGGGTATTCATTTAAAAACTCCAAAATTGATGCCAACAAGATGCTCCAATACTAAAGCAGAACTTCTTCAAAACTTAAAAAAAAATTACCTGTCTGATTTTTTTAATTATTTGTGGTCAAATAATTAAAAAAAAAGTTTTCATTAGTTGATGTTATGGATGCATTTCAGTCAGTACTTAAAAAGCCTGTTTACACCTGGTATTAAAGGAATACCTCACACACACACACACACACACACACACACAACTATCTGTCAGTACATCATGTTATGTTACCTCAAAATTACGGAAAAAACAAACAAACGTTTTTCTTGCATGCCTCCAAGGAAAATGGCGAACACACTGATTTACTGATTGACTGGGGACCAAAAATTTGCTGGGAACAGCAAAACTATGACAAAACATTCATTTAAAAAGTCTCACACAACTTGCTCAGTATAATCCCAGTTTCATTTATCCAGTCATATTCAGTAGAGGCCTGCAAAAATAACAAAGTTTTCTTCGTGAGTTCAAGGTGATTTATAACTAACTGATTTATAAATGGTCACTTTGTGGGTGAGGTATTCCTGTATTTATGCGTTTCAGTGATCCAAACACAGGTGGAGAGCTGAGACACATCAACATTCACATCTGTGTCTACCATGCATCTCCTTTGATCTTCCATCTCCGTGCACAGTTATTACATCCACACTCTCACTAGCATGCTCGCTAGTCAGGTTAGCATTTGTGTTGGTGCAGCTGCAGATATTGTTGTCAGCAGAGTTCAACATGCCTGCTTTCACAGGGCAAAATGATGAACAGTCCCACAACACTGTAGTTTATACACAACGTGTCACAGCAACCAATCCTGCATCAATGACAAAGTCCTTAGTGGGGACGCCTCAGGACACATTAGACTTTGCATTACAAAATATGTGGTCAAATGTGTCCCAGACCACCTCGGCAAAAGGTTTGTGTGATTGTTTGTTTGTGTGATTGGCTCACCATGTGTCTTGGTGGTTGTTTAGCACTGTTCACCTAAGACTGGATGACCCAAGATGCATCTTAATACCAGGTATAAACGGGCTCAAGAAGGACTGAGCTTCATGAACAGAACACAAAGACAGACAGCAGATGATACACATCAGCTTCTGTTAATACTACGCTGGCTGTCTGCATACACAGATGTGTTCACATGTTTCTTGGTGTGTACAGTCTGCATAGTTACACATTCTAGGCTGTACACAACAAGTCCTCGTAGACATGGACAGGTATGAAATTAAGTCATGTGGCCGGGCGGATGTGGAGAGTATAATATGGCGGGGAGTGTTACTGCAGTTCTTTTCCTGGACCTACTTCATGTGGTGAAGTATTAAAGCAATTTTTAAATCCAGAGCCAGTCCAGAGGGGTGGACGTGGTTCAACAGCTGGGATTCTGGAGAGACTGTTAATATTTGAACCCAACACCCAAACAAACACACCCCTCTCCTAAATGCTCCTTCAGAAGCTCTGTTTGGCGTGCCTTGCTCCCACATGTTTTCTCCTTATACATCATGGCCTTTACCCTGCGCTGTGTACAGGCACAGTGCAATAGTGTTGTGTAGCTAGGTCTGAATAACTTAGTTTGTTTCAAATTTAGAGAACCAGGGCTGTGTATGAACACTGGATTTTTTTCAGCCTACACACAAAACGCACAGCTAGTGGAGCATGAGGAGATACTCACTGAATTAAATAAAAAGTGTATTGGATTAGAATTGCTGACTGCACCTTTAAAGTATTAAACGTCTAGTGTAGGATTTAGTGGAATCAAGTGGTGAAACTGCAACTAACATGTGCCAAATGTGTGGGAGAACTACGGTGGCTGACTCGAAACCTGAATGGCCCTACATAGAGTCGGTCTTTGTTTGTCTGTTCTGGGCTACTGTAGAACAACGTGGAGGACTCTGTGGAAGAGGACCGTGGTTAAATGTAGATGTAAACTGCTCATTATTGTATTTATACCAAAATATCCCCCTAAATCCTACACACTGGACCTTTAAAATGTCTAAAAACGTCCATCACACGTTGCAGTTATTGTCAGTTAACTCAGTTATATTAGTGAGCTATGTTGAACTATGTTGAACGCCTACTTCATTTTGAAGTGGAAAAAAAACAAAAAACAAACATATGTTTGAGGTGCCAGCGTTAACATATGTAGAGAATCACTGTATTACTCTCCATGTGATGAAACATAATAAAAGGACACGTATGACTCAAGTGAAACTTTGATAGGATTCCTGTCAAATAAGTGAAACTGAACTGCATATCTGTTCTGTAATCCTGTGCTTTGAGGAAAAAAACATTTAATGTTTTGTATCTTTTGGTTTCTTGATGCTCATTCAACATCACTGCTGCAGATTGCTGTCCTTTGCCTGAACACGACTGTCACCAGTGCAAATGTGTTTACATTATATGCTGGCCTGAAGCATTCCTGATGGATCGCTAAAAACCTTTTAGAAATAAAACAATATTAAAACTAAATTTTCAATTGTTTAATAATTTTAGAATGATGTAATTTCATTAGATGTATATAACCAAAGGAACAATGTAACAACTTAAAGGAACAGGTCACCCCAAAATCCAGAAAACACATTTTCCCCTTACCTGTGGGGCTGCTAATAATTCTAGATTGTTTCAGTGTGAGTTGCTCATTGTAGGAGATATCAGCTATGGAGATGTCTGCCTTCGCTCCAATATAATGGAACTAGATGGCACTCGGCTTGTGGTGCTCAAAGCACCAAAAACATACTTTTGAAAAACTCATCAGCAATGTCTCTTTCCAAAAATCATGACCCGCTAACTCAAGATAATGTACAGAGCTTGTTGTGAGCAGTTTCATGTTGGAACTATTTTTTTTTTTTACTGAACTACACCCGCCAACCGCATCCCTGCACAGAAGAAGTTTGTGTCTACTGCTAGCTCATGTATCATATTTTTTTGGTGCTTTGAGCACCACAAGCTGCGTGGCATCTACAGGGTTTCCCACACATTTATGTATTTGACATCAGCATCCACTTCCACATCTAGATTTTTTAATTTTTAACTGTTTCTTCATTTATATAGTTTTAGTGTTACCTATTGTTTTTACAAACTACTTGTTTGCTCCATCCATTGATCTAATCTGATCAGCTCTAATCGATTCAACCACAAACTGATCGAAAGGAATATGATCATTAAACAGCTTGAAAAGTTATTAAAAGTTCCGCTTGTGCTGCGTTCACAGGCCCCCCCAAAAAAAACCTACCCCCCATCTGCCACTACAGCACACAGGATTTATTTCTGGGGGAAACACTGTATCTAGTTCCACTGTATTGGAAAGGAGGCAGGCATCTCTATGGCCGCTCTCACCAACACTATGCAACTCACACCTAAACAATGTAGACAAATAATAGGAAAATAATGTGTTTTGTAATGGGGGTGAACTGTCCCTTTAAGGCGCACAGCGCTGTAGTTGCACCGCGTAAAGCAAGCCTTAATACGGAGATGGAAACACACGATGAGCCCAAAATGGAAATGGAGACACATTTCCACAAGACAGCACAACCAACCGGTCACATGATATTTTTGACTGGCTGCAGATGGTCACGCAGTGGCAGCTGGTGTCGAAGAATCTGAGCTCGGCCAGCAAGCCTGTCCACACTGTGGAGGCTGAAGCCAATGCACTGCTTTGTTTTTTAGCTGAAGTCCTGATATAATTGGTTTCTAAAGCTGCCAAACTGTGATTGGCAGCAAGTATACTGTGGCCTGTATAGCCTGAACCTTTATACTGAGTGTCATCACGAATACAGGACTGCTGCTTGCATCACGACACCCATCTGGGACATGGAAAAAAAACATTGAAACATCAAGCTGGATGCTTGGATGCGACTGCTGTGAATCTATAGACCAGTCATAAACAATCTGTTGTGGTTATGTCAATTGATACATTAAAAATAAAATGATTCAGTCGTGTCAGGACTGAGGCAGACTGCTCCAAAAATATTGATTCCACAAAAAATTTGAGTGGTCTGGACCAACCCCCATTATGGATTAGCCTATCCATGGTTTCAGTTGGTCTTTAACTTTTGAAGCCAAGATGGGTGAAGAGATGTTCAATAAGAGATAAGTGCAATCAGAGACATGGTAATTAATATGATCTTTGAGGCACTTCTTAAATAAAAAGTCACCCCCCCACCCCACCCCCACGTTGTTTGTGAAAATCCTAAAAGATAACAAAAAGAAATCTTTGTGGTTACGATGAAAATGTGCCACTTGCATCAATAAAAAGGCATCGTCAATTCTGGATTTACTACCTACATTATAATACACAATAATAACTTATTTTTTTCCTTCATCATTGTACATTCTTGTTTTGTGTGAGCCGTCACCCTCCCCCTACAAGATAGAAAAAAAAAATTAACAAAAAAAAAAGTGCACATTAAAATTTCAACTTCTTCAGCAGAACTGTCATATTAATCCAGGGATGTGACTCAGGGTGAAATGTGTTCATGATGGCAGGCACAGAATGAAACAGCTCTCTGTTTAAATTACAAAGCTGGCCGTGCTTCAACATGAGGATGGACATTCTCAGAGGAGAAAGGAATGAAGCCGAAGGAGAAAAAGAAAAAAGAAAAAGAAAAGGGGAAGACAACATAACAACAGGGAATGTTCTTGAAGTCCAGCGTCTTTGTTTTCCTTGTAGATACCAAGAAAAGAAGAGTTGGTATCCCAACAAAACAATCGGAATCGCCAGGAAGGAAACGTTCCCGTTCTCCAGTTTCCATCGCCTTGTTGACAAGGTCCAGAGGGTGAGTTCGTCCTCCCTGTTGTCCTTTACTCTTCCTCCTCCTCCTCGCCTTTCAGAGTTGGCTTGCGAGTGTTTTTTGGCTGAGACGGCAGCTTGGACAGACAGTAGGTGGGCGAAGGAGGAAGCTGGTCTCCCCTTCATACAGACTCTTCTGTGGATAGCAGCAGGGGGTTGATGTATTCAAATCCCTCAAACTCTGACTGGTCTATTCTCTTGATGACGTCCCTGAGGAGATGGAGACAGAAAGAAGAATTAGAGGTGTTGTTTTATCATGAACCCAGAGCACATTATCATCCACAGAGAACCTGGATTTAGAGTCTGAACAAAGGCAGCTTCACAACTCTGACACAAAGAATCTCCCATCTCCTTTACTCCATGTTTTTCAATCAAACTGACACAACTATTGGTGATGTGCCTCTGCCCTGGCCCAGTTACTGTGGCTGTGATCAGTACGTCGCAGTGAGTTTAGAAAACAGTGAACTACTTCTGAGGAATTTTATGCTTTACTACAAAGTAGACAGCAGAGAAACAACGGGAAGTCAGGGGACAGAGAGATGGGCATCAGCAAACGTTTCATATTGGATCTGGATTTGAGACTGTGGTATACCTTCAGATCACTACAGGCAACAGTCTTCAACACAGAATAATTTTCTTTCCAATATTTTTGGGGGCTTCTCTTGCCTTTATTTGATAGGAGAGATATAGTATGAAGATAATTTCTTGAAGATGATGACACATTTGGCCAGTTTGAGGGTTCCCACAGTCATGCAATTCCTATACAGGTTATGAAATTAGAAAAACTGTTTTCCAGGCCCAGAAATGGTTTGGAGTTAAACAGAATGTTTTAGAAAAGTTTTGAACATGTATTGCAGGGCTCTCAAGTCTAATGCTTTTAGAGTGTGACACATGCATTTTAACCTTTTCACGCAAAAGAAAAAAAAAAAATTACGATAACGCCCACCATATATGTAGTAGAAAGTGTTGCAAGATGCTGTGGTTACCAGAGAGCTCAACAAGTGCTTGTCACGCTCCAGCCAATAGAAATAAGACACAGCTAACCATCAGCCAATCAGAAAATAGCATTGCTGTATCCAGGTAAGATACAGGTGATCTGACTGCAGCAAGAAGAGGGTGCACACACAAGACAGGGGGGGGGGGGTGCCTTATCACATGTGCATATTAAGTCATCTCATCATTTGATTTTGTAGCCTACTGAATGAAATTACTTGTTGCACAAAAGGAAAACAATGACAGTTACAGTCTATGGTTTATCTCAGGTAATATCAGCTGTAGACTGCATGTCAAATTTAGCCAACAGCAGCCTCATTAAGTGCTGGTGGCTTAGAGGGTAAAGCAGACGCCTTTAGTAAAAAGTAAAGAGTTCAACTCTGGCCTGTGGCACCCTGCTGCAAAAAATCTCTGAACTGAGATCAAAACTTGAGAACCCTGTGTATTGTTTGAAAATATGTTCATAAAAATCCCCCAACCTACAATATATGCTTTTGGTATTAAAAAGCTGAAATTTAGTGCTGTGCTGCATCATTGACTTCACTAGTATTGCATGATTCGCGTATGCAGCTCATCAGCGGCGGGATTGTCTAACAAGCAAGTACAGTTAGCAAGCGCTAGCAGTTTGCTTATCTGCACATTCCTTGGAAGTGTATGTTTAATAATATATGGCTTTCAAACTACAAATGTAATACATGAGTCGAGAGAGGCAGGCTGTAGCTGCACTGGATGTAGAGCCTGCACCAAAATGCTTTTGTTGGCATGCTGGGGGAAGCGGCTCTGGTCAGCCATGCTAAAGGGAAAAGGCATCAAGAAAACCAAAAGGCTGCTCAACAGACTGCCAGTGTCTGCTCATATTTCACAACTGCCATAGCCTGGCCAAATAATATTACCACTTAGCATCCACTGAAAACACAGGGCATTTTATTCCATATTCAATGCTACATTTTTGGTATGATGCCTGCCTCTAGGGCAAAGCATACTGGATTAAGAGCATTATTTTTTGCATCCTATGATCGTTATAGAGACCTAACTTTACCAATTTTAAACTACACAAATAAAGTCATCGAAATGGAGTAAATTATTATGGAAAAAATTTGAAAAATTTTTGAAAATTCATTGGTTAAAATGGGTGAGACCCTTGAAGCTTAGATGTGTTGTTTATACAATACATATTAAGCTAATACATTTACTGTCACAATGTCCTCAGCATTTTAACAAAACCTTTAGGAGTTTTTGGATTTATTATGCAATTTTTAAACAATGTAGTGACAGACCTCATAATTATTTTTTCACATACTGGGAGATGAGACTTTTTTGTGGCATGGTTTGGAGTTTCCATGTGTGAAATGTGGTAAAAACAAAATCAAATTGAAAAGCTGAAACTTTTTACCAAATGGGTTCCCATTTGGAAAAAATGATTATGATTATTTTTTTATTATAGCACCACCATGGGGACACGCACTAGGGACTGCTGTGGCATTAAAATGAACATTCAGTGGCCCTGAGTAATCACTGAATAGTGTTTGATAGCAGACACACTACATTTTAAGACATTGAGAAAGAAACTGTATTTAATTTGAATCAGCCAAATATGGCTCATACCCGATCTGCTTGAAGGCCTTATTTATAAATGTCATGTACAAGCAAAAGAAGGCAAGCAAACTTTAGGATTTGTATAAAAACCAAACACGAAGGGAGAATGTGCGGTCCTCCAGGGAGACTAACCCATGCACACTTGCATCAACTGGAGAAATGAGAAACTGCCATTCCAATTGCAGACAGATGAAACACTAGAAACTGTGACATTGATACTATTGTTTAAAATCGAAATATTACCTCTCATGTATCATATATGAAGTGTTCATTTGCAAAACCAGATAAAAACCATTCTCACAACAAATAAACCAACACCTTTTTGATCATCCTGGAAGGAAGGAGAACCACCACCAATGCCCTCCCTCCTCCCATGCAGGGACTTCCAAGCACCACCCCTTTTGTGACAGCAGGCGAAAGTCCGGCCAAAACATCGGCAAGAGCGAACACGAACCTCCATGACAAGCAGTATGACCGGGGGAAATGTACATTTGAGGTGTCTCAAGATCTATACTACATGCACCCAACAGCTGTTACACATACAATTTCAACATTTATTATATATATATATATATATTGTATAACAGGCAACAACAAAGGAAATAATGCCAAGTTGTGCATGCTTTGGTGGTCTATATAATAAATAACCAATCAAAATGAACAAATCTTTACATAAAATTGAAAAATGAAAAAATAAAATAATAAACCAACCAATCTACCCTCCAAACGTTTCTCCTCTCCTCACTTTATTCTCCACAGTTTTCCTTTGCGCTCCACCTATAAATTTGTTTTCCTCCTCTTATTTCCTTCTTCTCTTTTTTTTTCTAAATAGTTTCATACTAATTATAATTATCTTCTAAAGTAGCTTTAAATATTCCTAAAGAATCCCAGAGAACAGACGCAAGGGATGACTGCAGCTCTGTGATTCTTCTCTGCACTCTTTTGGCGCACAGAATGTTCCTGCAGCACCAAACCACATCAGATTTGTCAGATAAAATTATCAGAGCTGCGGTGGGGCAGAAGTAAACATTGTTTCAAATTGTGTTTTGGGTTATAGACACGTTGAGGTGGGAAAGCAATTTGACATCCTCTTGGCCAGTTTGAACTCTTGAGCTCTGAGAGGCGCTATAGAGTCCCTCTGGCAACCAAAAATGTATTTAAGAAGTCCTTCATCCCCAGTGCCATCAATATCCTTAACTCAACCAAGTGATTGATGAGTTTCAAACCACAGACAGACACTGAGCTGATTTAAAGTGTTGAGTGTTTTGTAATGACTCTATTTGCCCGTTTTACTGACTGTCTGCTTTTACAATGTTGTCTTTTGTGTTTGGTGAGCCGAAGACAGATTTCCATCCATGGTGGACAATAAAGATATATTGTATGCTACAGTCTATTCTATTCTGCTTGCACTGGGCAGCTGGTGAACCCAAATCTGCCAGAGAGTTTGACAAAGACGGTATAGTTTCACCCCAGACTAGCTTGCTTGTTATTAATTAATAGTGGGTTATTGCCTCAGTTAGACTTGCTATATTGAGATGTTTTAATAGTGATTTAATTTAAAAACAATGACAAACAATGCTGAGGCTCAGGACAAACACTATCATTACCTAGCTGTTCATGAAGGAAGGTCAGGGAGACGTTGCTGCTCTGCACGGCACTCAATTTGTGTTTGTTAACTATGGTGACTGTGACAGGGGAAGTTGAAGAGAGAGGGGCAGGGCTCCTCAAATGCAGTTATAGGTCATACAACTCGTGTTTAATTGAGATCTGATGCCATGGTCCACATTTAAAAAATAAAATGTAAAATGACTAAAAGAAATAGAAAAAAAGTCTTGCAAAAAGGGCACTTAACTAGTCAGAGGCAGAAGGGCAGGTGCTTGAGCACCACCTGGGGTCTATCTGTGCACGCGCCTGATTCACAATATGCCTTTCAACTGGGGTTTTTACAGCGGTTTGTGACACACAGCCTCTTGCCTGCTGATGGTCAGCTCTTTGCGTTGTCATTTACACAAACCGACTCACCCCAAGACTGGGGTAGAGATGCATGCCCAAAAGAAAAGCCCACATTTCTGGTCAGAGGGAGAATCACACCCACTTTTAAACATTATGATAGACTTGGATATCAACAGGTTTTTGGATATGTGCAAATATTGCAGTGCCGTGGATTTACATAGTAAAACAAGAGTGAAACCAGTGAAAAAGGAAAAAAAAATTCTATTTTAATGCAAAGAAACAAAATGGCACAGGTGTTTCCAGCTGTTCCACTTTTCCATATTATAAATTGATAAATGACATGTTAGAGCCAAACAGTCGGAGTATGCATGGCTGCATGCAACGGGAGTATTAGTGGAATATTCATTTTCATTAGCCATGTGAACATCTTATTCAGGAATATTGTCTTTTTTGGAATAACGGCAAAAACTGGAACATTTTGTGCATATAAACATAGTCAGTGTTAATGTACCCAAAGATCTAGATGCATTTGTCAGAACAGCTCATAGAGCACAGCACAACACTGTAGAGAGGGGCTCATTTGATTGGTGTGATGTGTGTAAAACCCACTCCACGCCTTCTCTCCTCCCTCTTTCTGACTTGCGCAGGTAGGAGGGATGGAGATGGGAAAGAGGAGTAGCTGCGCCAGCGCTCATGGGGTCTCATTCATGAAAAGCGAGTAAATCTGTGTGTAGATTTGCACATCAAAGCCTACTCTACTAAAAACCTACTCCGGATTCAGGAACGCCGCGGGAAACTCAGATTTGATCGTAAACACGTGTGTATGATCATGAATGCCAATCCATCGTAAAGTGACAGCGCGCTCCCGGTAATCAGCAATTAGCATAAATCCCCGCCCATGAATAGCCCATAACCACCATATAAGGAGGTGTAGGTGCATCCTGTCGACCTGTCAGTCATGGCGCAGAGAAAGAAAAAAGATTTTTTTCCGAAGCGGAGATCAAAATCATTTTGGGTGAAGTGGACAACATGTGGAAAACATTTTATTTTCTTCAGTTAGTGGTGGTGTGGCAGGGACAGGCAAAGCGAAGGCCTGGAGGGAAATAACAGATGCTGTTAATGTTGTTTCCATAGTACAAAGAACCATGTCAGAGGTGAAGCGTAAATGGTTTGATATGAAACTGGAGGCAAAGAAACACTTAAGCACACACACAAAAAATACAGCAGCCACAGGAGGAGGAGGAGGCTCACAGTCACAACTATCTGCTGACGAACGCATTGCTGGCATAATTGGGGAGACCTCTCTGTCAGGAATTATTCTTGACGGAGACAGTGACATGCCACTGGAGTCAACATCAAACCCAGACTGTAAGGTGTTGTACCATAATATATTCTGAAAATCATCACTGATAGCGTAGTGGTCACCAAACAAAGAGAAGATTCATTTGTGGGGTTTTGAATGAAGTGGGAACGGGAAACCAGAAATGTTTCCCGTTACCCGGTAAAGGGGTTTTTTTGGGTTTTTCCTTATCCGCTGTAAGGGTCCTAAGGACAGAGGGATGTCGTATGCTGTAAAGCCCTGTGAGGCAAATTGTATTTGTGATATTGGGCTTTATAAATAAAATTGATTGATTGATTGATTTTGTGCATAACGGATAAACTAAATCAGTGATGGCTGTCGGAATGTAGAGCTATTTAACATTTATTTTAACAAATGATATGGATAACATATAGCTTACAGCAGTTTGTATGCATCGTCTTCAAATTATTTGAATCTTAATAGCCTAAAGCTCTGTTTTCTGCTTTATACAACATAAATTAAACATTTTCAAATCAGATTTATTCATTCAAATGATAAAAAAGCCACAAGAAGAAAAAAAAACATGTTGTCTCAAATAATTCTTTCAACTGGCGCGTGCTCCTTCGTAGCTCCACCACCTGCTGCCCCTGCTGAACCCAGGCACCGAGGCTGAAGAGGCTGTGATCCGGCTGTCCTTACGGATATTTTTGTTATCATCATTCAACATGTAGAAAGAATGTGTAATCTATTGAGTCGATTTATGTAGATAATTCACAATCATGAACCTAATCTGGATCTTAAACCTGCTAACTGCCAACTAATTTAACTAAATGTGTTATATTTTTAATATTTTATCGTGTTTATATTACGTGTTTCAAAGGCATCTGTGTATTGTGTACATAACAGAGTGCAATACGAGTTAAAATTTTAATTTCCAATAGTGACAAGCAATATTTATGTGCTTTACTATATTTACACAAGCACTATGAGTGGTCAGGAGCAGGAGTAGATTTTGTTAGTGGCTACAAAAAGATCGGAGCTACTAAAATATTGACATGCACTTAAATTTCCGTCTGCAAACAGTTTACATACAAATTCCTTCTGCTCACGTTTCATGAATGAGACCCATGCTGTGCCAAACTTTCAAAATCAGCCTGGCCACACCCAGTTGGCGAAGTGCAGGTGCGCTGCACCTCCGCCTCACCCGGTTTGCGAAACTAGAGGCCATAGAGTTAAATTTTCCAGCAACAAAATTGTGGCTAGTGAGAATGCTAGGTGGCTAATGACTGAAAAACCACTCCCCAAAGTGGCTGGTGAGCAAAAGAAGCTGATGTCTCTTCCAACATACACAACATATGACATATCATTTAAACCAATTAAGCTTTTTATTCCTTAAGGGTGTTCATAAGCTTCACCCTCCGCTTTATTACAAATGCTGTAGCCACTGTTTGGGTACTGGCTTGATAAAAGGTTTGGATTGCATTCCTTTTGCTAAGCAAGTGCTTCACAGATTATACAGAAGTTGGTTCTCATATATTTTCATCTGCTTGTTGCTTTTTTAATACCTTTAACTAAAATGCATGTTTTTAGCTTTTTAAAATCCATTTCATATAAAAAAAAAAATGTTTGTTTTTTTGTTGGCACCTGTTCTTGCTGTTCTGCAAAAAGTCTACTACCGCACATCAGCTGGAGCCCACCTGATGGGTTATTGTTTCTGTGTTAGTTCCTCTCAGAATAAATCCTTAAAACCTTCTAAAATTGCATCCCATAGTACATGATGTCAAGTGAGACACAAAGAACATAGTGTAGACTAATCAGTGGAAGAACTCAAACTGCTTCTTTGTTTCCTGAGTATGCTGCTTCCATTAACAAAGGCATAATCACAGGTAAATGGAGCGGAACCCCATAAGTAGTGGGCTCAGAGTCGCTGGGTAAAAATAAATGTACTCCCTTAGCAACACTGCTGGCTGCTTCTCCTTCAGCAACAGGCTGTTTACTCATCTGTGTGTGTGTGTGTGTGTGTGTGTGTGTGTGTGTGTGTGTGTGTGTGTGTGTGTGTGTGTGTGTGTGTGTGTGTGTGTGTGTGTGTGTTTGGTGATGGTGAGACAGGGAACTAAAGCCCAAAAAGGAGGCCTCTCCCTGGGAAAGGCTGAGAGGCTTTCTCCCTTCAGACACTGGGCAGGAGGCTTTGAAGTAAAAACAATAGGTGTGTTCACTGGCCTTCCCCCTGGTGTACCAGGTGGTTGGGGGTCTCACTTTAGGGGCCACTGTCGAACAGGTTGCAGATCCCACCCACATAGAGAGCAAGGACAAGTGAATGAAATTCTACAGTGTCTTTCTTTCAGTCCGCTGACTAGAATACTGATGAAGCAAATAGTTTTCTTCCATCTGATCTCATATGAAGTACTCTCACTGTAGGAGTAGGTCAACCACCAATACAAAAATTAGATTTAGAAAATGGTGTTTTTCTATTTTGGAGTTTCGGAGAGAACAGAGAGGCAGAAAGAAAAACCACTAAGAGGGACACACAAAAGAGAGAGGAGAGGGTTTGGGAGTTGACCAAAACAAACAGTGTGTCCAACCAATGTAAATGTTTCCTTTTTTCCAGGGTTGGATGACTTGAAAGCATTACCAGATGCAGGAGAGAGAGGAGAGGAGGGAGTAACGTGGGAGAGACAAAACAAGAGCAAGGCAAAGATGCATTAGGTCTAGACAGCATTATAATTGTTTAAAATAAATACCAACATTTTGCACCAATATTAAACTAACATCAATGCTACAAGACATGTCAACAGCTACAGATACATCCACTCAGAATTTCCCCTCCCAACCAAGGCCCTTTCGGCTGCCAGTGGGGTGCCAGCCATTAACCAGCCAACTTCCAGCCGCTGGGAGTCCCCCCCCACCCCCACACCCATTTGTTTCCTGACTGGGCGTGTCTAGAGTCCAGTATAAACACGCCCATTCAGGGTGTTACCATGACATGGCACTTCCTTTACAAGAACACACAAAACAAGAATCATGTTTCTTAAGGCCATAGTTTGCACAGTATGTTTACCATACTTACAGTAGCTGTTGGAACTTTAGTAATATTTGCCAAGCCTTAGTTTTCACTGGTTATTCATTCATTCATCTTCTAACCGCTTCATCCTCTTGAGGGTCGCGGGGGGGTTGGAGCCTAGCCCAGCTGACATCGGGCGAGAGGCAGGGTACACCCTGGACAGGTCGCTAGACTATCGCAGGGCTGACACACAGAGACAAACGACCACATTCACACCTACGAGTTATCAATTAACCTAGTCCCCAAACTGCATGTTTTTGAACTGTGGGAGGAAGCCGGAGTACCCGGAGAGAACCGGGCACTCCGGGCACTCACGCTGACACCGGAGATCATGCAAACTCCGCACAGAAGGGCTCCCACACCCGGGATCGAACTGGCAGCCCTCTTGCTGTGAGGTGACAGTGCTAACCACCACACCACCGTGCCGCCCCTTCACTTATTATTATTCACATATTTTAACTGCACTTCGCCCCCTAAAACAAGCCTGTGTGCTGAGAGCCTCAACTCAAGTCTGTCTGTACAAGAGACCAGAGAGAAAGACATTTTTTTTAAAGTCTCTGTGTACTCAGTTCTTAGTGCATTTGACACTTCTAAGTGTATCTCTGTGGTTTGGAGTTTAGTGTCTCTCCTGTGTCTCTGTTTTTAATCCAGATATCTGCTTTATTTTATTGTTAAATGTTTGCTTTTAGCTGTATAAGAGATGTGTTAAAGGGATAGTGCACCCAAAAATGAAAATTCAGCCATTATCTACCCACCCTCATGCCGAGGGAGGTTCTGTTTAAGTTTTAGAGTCCTCACACTTGTGGCGATCCGAGGGGGGAGTGGGTAGCAACACAACTCCGCCTAACGCAGGCTGACGGCGCCCCAGATTAAAACGTCACAAAATATCTCCATACTGCTCGTCCATAGTGATCCAAGTGTCCTGAAGCCCTGACATAAAAAGTAGTTTGGAAAAACGTCATTTGAACTGTTTTTAGCCTCATTGTAGCCCGTAGCTCTAACTGCCTCTCTGTACACTGCGCTCGCATGTGCACGCTTGTGCGTGAGACCAGCGAAAGCATGTGAATACACAGGAAGGCGGTGTCCATGTTTCACGGTCTTATTCATCATGAGCCCAGTGCCAAAGATCATGAGAGGAGAAGACAAGCAGGTGCTGGTACAAGCTGACAATCGACACACCCCTTCATGGTTGAGAAGCCGTGATGAAGAGCACATCAAACAAGACACAGCTATCACAACTTCAGTGCACATTTGACCTCACCGCTGATAAAATCATGTTTGTGAACCACACAGACTGCATCGTCAAGCATGAGGAGGCTGACGTCACCCTTGTTAGCTACATGCTGCAAGCAGCTGAAGCAGGGGCACCCATCATACGTATCCTGACATTGATGTATTTGTTCTGCTGGTGTACTGGTCTTGGAAGGCTGATGTTCATTCAACAGTGCAGATGGAGAAGTGGAATGGCACCATCTTAGACATATATGCCACCGTCAGGGTGTTGGGTGACAAATGTCGGGGTCTCCTGGGGATACATGCACTGTCAGGATGTGACACTGTTTCCTACCCCTGTGGAAAGGGCAAGACATCTGCACTGAAAGTATTCCTAGAAAGTACCATGCCTGGTCTGAATTCAGTGCTAGGAGAACCTGATAGCACTAGTGACCTTAAAGGAAATGGCCACTTTAGAATGAAAATACAGACAGTACTTACTGACCCTCATGCCGACAAGAAGTCCAGTGTAGTTTTTTAATCCACAAACTCGTTCAGGGTATCGGAGGCTAACAGCTAGCAGGGAATAAGAGCTACACTTGAAGTGCACAGAACCCACATTTTGAAAATGTAATAAAACTCTGCTGATGTATTTCAAAAACATCCAAGTGCCCTGAAGCCGCAGCATGCAAAATTGACTTGAAAATACGTAATTTACTCCATTTTTATAGCATAATTCCTTACCGTGGTCAGTTAGCCTGCCCTGCAGGAGTGCTGTGTTTACATGGCAATTCGTGCGAGACTAGCTGATGACTAGTGGTGGTGCTAGTTCCCAAGTCTCACGCGAGTTGCCATGTAAACACAGCACTCCTGTAGGGTAGGCTAACTGACCACGGTGAGAAATTGTGCTATGCTTTGTTTCCAACTGTCCAGCATCCAGTACAGACAGTTGTAGGCTGTTTTTGTTTCATAATAATCATGTGGAAAAATAATTTGTTTGAATTTCTGTCATTAAAAAAAAATTATTTTCTTTTTATAATGGTAAAAAAGAGCAAGAGAGAGAGAGATATTCCCACAGACTCCCTGCAATGATGCTAACTGGCATGTCATTCAACACAATGTTGCTCACCTTCTTCATTGGGATGGGAAGGGGTAAAGTTATGGCCAGACAGAGCTGCTGCTTCTGACTCATCTGTTGTTGAGTCTTGTAAAAGGGGCAGGGACAACTGATTTAACATGAATATCTTGCTAAACATTTACCTGCACTGATTAAATGTAGGTTAAAAAGTAGGGATGCACTGAATATTCGGTAACTGAATATACATCGGCCAAATATTGCAAAAAAACACACATTCAGTATTTGGAGGAATAAGTTAAAAGCAAGGCCGAATAATAGCGGCGTGTTTTGATAAGGCAATCAAACAGCGTGCCGTGACGGGTGGAGTAAAATGTCAGCAGTGTGGCAAGTCGTCACTCACCGCACTCGCATTTGCGACTAAAAATAGTTTTGAGTGAGCAAAATAGGCTTAAGTCATTCAGCACGCTGTGTGAGTACAGATTTCAACCACCAGCAGAAACGATAGGCGAATCCCACCAGTTGTGGGTTGACTGGGGGTCACAGACACAGACAGTAATGTATTCCTGTCAAATATGACGGCCATCGGCTTACCGGCAGCGACGGAGAAGTCGGCTCAAATAATATCCTCTTCTTGGCGTCATGACTACTCACTAGTATCTGAACAGCCAAGCCAGTTGAACACAGGTATGTGGCGTGTCAGAGGAGAAACGAGCCTTTCACATTTCTGTCATTGTGGCAGGTAACAGCCCACAAACCTCACAGCACTTTAGGGATGGTTCTTTACTTGTCAGGGGAGGAGGGTGGCTGGTTGATTCTTATTTTATTTATTTATTTTATTTTGATCCCCCCCTATGTTAATCATGTATTGATGCTGTTTTTGAAGTATGAATAAGTCCATAAGTAATTTATTCCACTGAAATATCATTGATGTATTATAGAAAAGTCATTTATCTTAATACTCAGAACCGTGATATTTTCATTGGTATCGTACAGTGGGTCCCAATTTTGGTGCCGTGACAACACTAATCTGGAGGGGGTTCATCTGCAAAAACTAATGAAAAACTAAACAACGATATTCGGTATTTGGTACTCGGTATTCGGCCAAGCGTTTAATATTATTCGGCTTCGGCTTCAGCCCCAAATTTTCATTTCGGTGCATCCCTATTAAAAAGGAGTGAAATGTAGGCTAACCCTAGTCTGTAGTTAGCTTATTTCACTATGGACATTAAGCTAACAGGTTGATTTCTACCACTCACAGATTATAGGCTACCCACCTTTGTGGAGAAAAACTGGGTCACATGTTGACACCCTTTCTATTGCCTCTCCTCTCTCTCTTTCCTTTTCTGAAAACTGAATTTTCTTTTAGTGCTAGGTAGCATGATGATGACTGTAGTGTTATAGCGCAACTGCTGACTGCTACTAGGCACCATCACCGTCGGTGCGCTAAGGCACGACCAAACCATTTCATGCAGATACAGGGGGGTGGTCAGTCAATATGGATGTTTACTTTTTGGTCAATGGGGATATTTAACTTTTACTGCCAAAAACAAGTAAAACCAAGAGATAAATAATTTTATTACTATATTTGAAAAAAAAAATCATAATGATGATGGTTTAATGATTTTATATATTTTTTTTTATCTACTTTTGGGGCCCCTGTCAGTCAGGGGCCCTTGGAATTGTCCTAACTTTTCCCCCCTATACGGTGCCACTGCATACATCCCAACATCCCAACACCATCACCTGCACTTCAGTTCCATACTGCTACACTACATCAGCTAACAGGTGAACTTTCACGGTCAGACTATCAGGGATAACTCTACTATGGGATTTCTTGCTAGGTAAGAAAAAGCGTTGAGCCATGGGTGTTGGAAGGGCTAAATACTGTGTTTTTAGGCAGGAAGACGGTGAGGGATCTCTTCCCTATCACTGCCCTGGCAACTCCTACTGAGGAGATGGTTTGAACCTCCCTTGTTAGCAGTCACAGGGTGAATGGGGATTTGGGCATTTCAAAAGACAGGATAACAGAAATGTGTTGTCAATATATACATGTCATCTAAAATAGATGAACACAACATGACACATGATTTTGTGGAGCACAAGTTTGTGACATTTAAAGGTACACAATGCAGTGATTGTTGCTTACTGTTTACAGACACAACATCATCCCACACTGCTTGTGAGTAGACCACAAGCTGCTGTACTATTGCAGGAACATTTCAAGCCAATCCTTTAGTGAGCTCACTAAGCTAACTGCAGAACAGAAAACAGACCAACTCCACATCATTCTTCATCCCCATCCTCCCCTTAGGTGCCTAAAAGTGAAAGTGAAACACAACCCCAGAATTACCTTCGTTTTAAAACCAGCTTTTTCCTGTTTTGCCTCTTTATTTTTGTTTTTTATTTTTTTGTTTTGTTTTTTCAGCGCTGTGTCTGTAATTTCGTAGCTACGTCACTGATATGTTACTTGCGCTGGCTGGAGGCTACACACTTAATGCCCAAAGACTGCAATCAGAAATGTCTTAACCACAGCAAAATAAGAAGAAAATACCAAGCTGCAACCTCCGGGTTAAAAAGTTACGCATAATAAACACCTGTGGCCACTTTGAGTAACAGGCTGTCTGTGTCACCACAGTGGGTCACTACTAGCTGCAAGAAACCAAGATGGCAATGGCCAAAAAGCCTAACTTAAGGCTTCTAAACAGGAGTCCACAAACCAATGGGTGACCTCACGGTAACTACAGCAGCATTGTGGTCCTAGCCATCATATTCCCTGAAAATACATCCTGTCCCTTAAAACAACCATTAAGGACCAAGTCTACAGAGGAAGAAAGTATGCTTCTCTGGGCACTGACTGAAGCTGCCATTTTCTAAGACAGCGAGCTGGCATAGAAAAACTAAAGCCTCTCTCCTCCTCCCCTCACCATGCTGGCAAGGGCCCCCAGCAAATCTGGCTTTTAATGTCGCAATGTAAATCTCTAACATGGAGGGTTTACCCTACTCTCTCCCTACACGGCTCTCACTTTTCTTTCTTCTTGTGCCAAGCCCATCACGAGTGGGAGAGAGGGGAGACTGGAGAGCTTTTTGCATCACCCCCTCCTAGAGCAGGAGTGGGCGACATTAGCCCCTCTCCTTGGTAACAGAGGGAAGAGAAAGGGGTGGGGGGATAAAGTGCGAGACACAGAAGGGAGGCATGCGTCTTCTTTTGATGTGCTGTGGTGTTTGATGCCAGGTTGATATCTCCAGTACTGAACTGGCAGTGTGCTCTCCACCTCGTTCTCCCACTCATCTCCCTCCTCTCCTCACTGTACCACCCCAACCTCTTCCACTGTTGCCTTCCCAAAAGTCTGTCATGGGCTCCCATCGCAAACGCTGTCACAAATGAGCTGGGATGAGCTTCAGAGCCGTCTCCTTGCAGCTCCTTAATGAGCTACCAAGCTCACCCACTCCTAAGCTGGTTTGAAGTTCAGTGTCTAGAGAACAGCAGAGGTGTACAGCACCTTCAAACTGAGGGAGAGCCATGGTTTCTACCCCAAGACATCTGTCGTGGGTACAGAGCATGATGGGCATTTAATAGGGATCCAATTACACTGCAAGTTGTTGTTGCTCTGTGCCCTGCCAACTCACAATGTAGATATTCCTGTAAAAATGGCACAAACAGGAAAAAGCCACAATAGTGTCTATGTCTGTCTCCAAGTGCAACCTTGCTGAACTGGTGATGATTATACCGATCACTGACAGCTTGAATGGCACCATTTGTTTTGGAGGTACAATCCTATTTATAAAGTATAAAGTCACAGTATAAAGTCAGGAATGATATGAGGTGTAGATGATTAACAGACATGTAGCATTAAGGCTGTCTGTGCACCAGCATGATCTATGGAAAAAGCAAAGACGTTAAACCTTGCTCCCTGGATCTTACGGCTTTATCATACTTTAACAAAGAGCATAAAAGTGTCTGAAACCCCCTGTGTCCAACAATTTTTGTACCTTTCTACAACTCTCAAGCTGACAATGAAGGCCACTTTATGCAGTGACTGACCAGTTGTGCTAAGGTGTGAAAGGTAGGCAAAGTTTGACTTCAATCAACTGCTTCAGTGCCTTTAGGGAAAGACTTTCCGGTAGTTTGCACCGTATCCCCAGCTGCATGATTCATTTTGTTGAGACTACAAACAGTCAAAAGACACACAGCTGTTGGAGAGAGATCAGGGAGGTAATGTTTTGAAGCCAGGCTTTTCACCCTAGTCAGTGCGGACATTCAAAACAGGTAAACACACATTTTCCTTCAGATGTTGTCGAACAAAATGCCATATGACTTTGACTCAGAATACTGAATCTCAGGAAAAAGAGACAGCTGCTTGCTTTGTATATGCGCATAAACATAAATCAAATGTGTGTCGGAGGCTCTTGGAATTCAGCGAAAATACAGTATAAACAGGAAAGCAATCCATGCACCAAAATATAAGAACTACCACTTTGCGGTTGTATGCCACTGCAAACCCGTCAACTTGCAGTTACTGTACAGTTAGTTACGTCCATATCTAAGGAAACATAGATACTTGAATGCTTAACACACATCTTCCCCCAACAGCACAGGAGATCTATACAATCGGCACACTTTCAAGGTGGACACCCAATATTAGTGTCACCAATTCAGTATGTGTCAAAATGTCTCCTCTTCTGTTCCTGAGTTATGGCACTGAATAATGATCTGAAAAGTTGACCTTTGACCTTTTGGATATAAACGTCATCACTTCATCATTTTATTCTATTTGACTTTTGTGTGAAATTTTGTCATAAGAGTATGAACTTCTGAGTCATAGCCAAAAACATGTTATGTGAAGTCTCAGTGACCTTGACTTTTGACCTTTTACCACCAAAGTCTCATCAGTTCATTGTTGAATGCAAGTGGATGATGCAGAGCCATAAAAAATATCAACTAGAAAGGAAATATTAAAAAGCCTTTTATCGTAGTGGTTAAATTGTTAAAAATAAAAGCCAACATATTTCGACCACTCACTATAGAAAAAATTATCATGATCATATTTTTTGCCCTGTTATTAAATAAAATTGAATCGCATTGAATTAATCAGTGAACTGCATAAATAAATCATGTATTGAAATCAAAAAATATGTTGCATCAAGATGCATTGTAGCCCTGTGATAGTCAGACGACCTGTCCGTAGTTTAACCCGCCTCTCGCCCATTGTCAGCTGGGATAGGCTCCAGCCCACCTGAGACCCCTAACAGGGTAAGTATCATCATTTTATCACTAAATTGTACCCCCCCTGCATTGAAATCCAATCTAATTGCGAGATGCCTATAGATTCCCACCACTATTACTGGGAAGACGGGAACTGACTTGGAGCAGAATGGCTCAGGAGACAGTCCTTCAATTCTGTATTTAACCTCTAACATAAATGGCAGCAACAGAAGGTTTGCTCGTTTTTCTCATGTTAACTTTCAATTTGTGGTTTAATAGGCTAATTAAAGTGTAGTAATTTCAAATTGCACTTGTTTTTCATTGTTGTCCAATTTTTACATTTTTATTCCTACGATAGATTTTCATTGTGAGTACTCAAGTACTCAATAATTACTAAATGGAAGTACTCGAATATTGAAGTCACTTAAAATACCCATTCCAAGTTTGCACCGTCTGAATTCGAGTTGCTACAACTACTTATGAAGGTCTGTCTCTGGAGCTTCCGCCCACTCTCCTTCCAGCGAATAGTCTCGCAGCAGTGGGTAGTGAGATGGAGAGACCACGGGATCCACAAGCTGGTTAATTATTGTTTCACTGTGGTCTGATAAAGGTCTGAGAGAGACAGAGAGAGAGCATGGCAGCTGCAACAAATAAATAGATGTATTAAAAACACTGAAAGGACAGTCAAGTTTACCTTAAAAGTCAAGTTTACCTTAAAAAAAGTTTTTTCTTTTTATTCATTCTATTATACATGTAAGTAAGTAAGTAAAGCCGGTTTAATATAGAACCTTTTGCAGAGCAAGGTCACAAAGTGCTTCACAGGAATTTAGCTATTTAAAATAAAACAGTGATTAGAATAGTGGCCACTCTATGCAGTATATGATGCTTCTGAAATAAAACAACTGACTTGCTGTGCATTATTTTTTGCAAATAGGCCTCATGATAAACAGTCTCTTATGTATGTAAGTGTATGATTTAACTTCTCCCATGGTCTAGTGTTAAAAAGTAAACAAAAATTGCAATAAATTATAATATTGGATGGCAAAACTTGTAGAATCGCAGTACTTAAAAACTGCAATATATATCGCCTCGGCAGCCAAGTATCAGGATAGTATAAAAATGCAAAGGTAACCATATTATCCCAGTGCTACCTTAGAGGACAGCTCATACCAGTTATTGTAGAAAATATCATTGTGGAAAACTGCAGGGAGCATCCCTGCCCTTCAACACATAAACTGGCTCAGCATATTAGATACATTCCTATCCTATATTCCTTCATGTATAAGACATTATAAATAATAATTTCCTACAGCACTGTTTAAGATTACATTCTTTTTAGAAAAGTTCTCAGTACATGTCCTACTGTTACTGATGAAAATGCTGAGAAGGATCCCATTTGGGGCGAGGTGCATGATGTATTTAATTTTCTGTTCAGCTTCTGCTTCTGATCAGCATGGTTGTTGAGAAATGGTTTTGTAAAATCAGTCCAATAATGGTTTTGCAGGAAAAATATAAATGTTAGAGCCTGAAAAATCAATCCAGCATGGATTTAAATGAATATGTTGTCTAACATAAGCCTGGTAATATCTATCAGCAAAGCCTATGGAATCCATTTTGTGACGGCACAGAGGAAAACAGGCCATGCTTGTGTTTTGGTCTGCAGCAGCGGAGCCTGTTCCGTGTCTGTTGTTGTGCCAGATCTCTTCAGCCTTTTCTCTCCAAAGTTAAATCTTAAACAAGCGCTCCTGTCAGATCCTAAAGGCTACATGTTTGCATTAATCAAAACACTGTCCCTGATGGATAAAGACGTCAGTGCGGGGAACTCGTGGGGGGGGTTGCTTTTCTTTATTGGATGCAGAAGTCTTCTGGAAAGATGGCACAACATCCACTGACTGAAAATACATGTAAAATAATTTCAACCCCTATTCGACCATGACAGGTTCTACTGATAGCTGGCTTTAATATGATACTCTATTCATTAATCTGAGTAAGTGTTGGCACCCAGATGAGAATAGTCACACTTAAGCTATCCAGCTATTTCTATCCATCTCTACAACACGGTATTATGCCTCCCACTGCGTTCTGTAATTGGCTAGTATTTGTCTTGTTGAGGGCAATGGCAGTTAGGCTTAGGGCAGCAAGGTTATGGTTAGGGCTAGTACTAGTCAATCTTGTATATTCTTTGAGATTGAAGTAGTAAATTTACGAGAAAAAAATCACAAATGTACTGCCAGAAAGTCAGATGACAAAGTATACAGAGTGACACCGTCCACAAAGGGAATAAGACGTGGTGTATGAATGAGTAAAGAATAGAACTAGGTTTCTAGTCCCATGTGAGTCAACATTGGATTTATTCTTTTTCGGTAGAATACAGAATAAAGAAAACAATAGTGAAGAAAGCAAGTAAAGACATATTACTAACAGAGGTCCGCTCATTGTTGGATGTTGGCATTGCTGCTGTGTTAGCTCATGCTAACTAAACAGACATTAAACTGACTGTTCACTGGGAGAAAATCAGCTCAAGAGATGGCTGCAGCAGAAAAGTATGCTGATCCATGGGGAGTTGGGACTGTCTGAGATCAGACCCCTGGCACAAAAAGGATCAATTGTAGGTATCATTAGATTTGAGACTGATTGATTTGAGATTTGATACTACTTAATATTGGGTTATTACAGTCAGTACCTTAAAGGTGTTGAGTACTGATACAGAGTCCTACAAGACTGCCCCTTACTATGAGTTTGGACTGTTCACCACCACATCTGGACCCCTGACACAGAGACAGCTAACACCATGGATGTATAAAGTGAACTGGATACATTGTTGGAGGTGGGGCCCCGTTCATTCCCATGACAGATGAGGCTGGGTATAAAATTATCCTGATCTTCTGCGTCTATGTCAACAGACTTTGCCAGCGGAGCAGTTCACTTTTTCTGCCTTCAATGGGGATAAAATGTTTTAATCTAGTGGCTCTTCTAGACTTTAAAATGTTAATAGACCAAATAGATCAAATCCCGAAAGTGAAATGAGTCATTAAGGTGGGGGTTTGATGCAAAAAAAAAAAGTATCCATTGATTCACCGACATCACTTTCACAAGGTAAGTCTACGGGAAAAAATTCTTTGGGTCCGATGGCATCACATGATGGACACGGAAGTTGTTGTAACACAATTTGGCCACAATGTCAAACTGGCTTCGCAGTCTTGCACACTTTGTGGGGGCCTGGCTAACATTAGCTAGCCCTACTCCTTTCTGGGTTGAATACAAACTTAACAGCACGATGGTCTTCAAACATGTTGAATCTTACAAAGGCCCAGATCTGAATACACCACAGAAGTGAACAGCGTGTCTCCAAGCAATGCCAGTTTTCAATAAACACTCAGGCGATGTCATCGGAAACACTCAGTCAGAGTCAGCTCAAGGCTTAGAAACTGTTTCCACAAATTAAACTGTTTTGAAAAACGGATCTATGCATAATAGCTAAAATCTTATTATGGTTTCATTGCTTTACACAAAAAGTGAGACTTATTGAAATTTGAAAGGGTGAAGATGTGTGTATGGTGAGGTGTTTTATATATATATATATATATATATTTTTTTTTTTTTTATTTTTTTTTTTTTACATTATCTAGGTAGTTACTGATTTCCACATTTCACCATGCAATCAACATGGCAGAGACCTAAATCCTGCTTTACTTTGGTAATAATCTATTGCTGTCAAAGTTATCATCATGTCATGACTTGAAAAGTCACACAGCAAAGAAAAAACAGACATGATGACAGACATGAGCTATAGGCAGATTTCGAGTCTCTGTGAACAGATCTTCATACAGAAGTGCATAGCTTTCACTTGACTGACACACGTGAAAGAGTGCTCTAAATTATTCACATACGGCTGACTTTAATGGTTTAACTTTCAGTTAATTTAATAATGATGTGATTTCAAGAGGCAGTACTTACTCATCATCTGGTGTTAGCTGCACTGGTTCATTAGTAAACTGCGTGTCAAAGTTTTCGAGGCCGTAGTCATCAGTGATTTGAGGTTTGAAGGGCGGTGTTACCTCTTTTTTCTCCAGCTGAGGGAAAACAGAATAAGAAAAATGTGTTGAGTATAAGAAGAGTTTTTACTCAATGTAGAGTGGAGACCATGTAGAAAAAAACTCCAGAAAAAACAAACAAGACAAAAAACAAAGCACATATTGTGCTCTCTTTCTACAATTGCACACCCCCTGCATTGATTAAAAAAAAAAGCACAAAACAGAAGCATCACTGATTGCCTGAAGGACATGGAGCTTTATTTGAGTGGTTGTACTCCTTTTCCATGAAGTGTAAAACTCAACAAACATCTGCAGCTCACTTTTGGAAACACTGAAGTGTATTCTAAAGCAGTGGTTCCCAGGTGGTGGGTCGCAGTCTAAAAGTGGGTCATTGGGCCATTCTGTATGGACCACAATTGTCTTGCAAATGTGTCAAGACACCGAGCTTTTATTCTGAAGTACAGTTTCCTGCTGTAGAGTTAGTGACTAATTGACAGCTACTTGCCATGGACAGCAAACTAACCTGACAACATGGCGAAAAGCAAGATGACACTAAATGTATTCATCTTTCTGGACCGTGATATATATATATAGAGAGAGAGAGAGAGAGAGAGAGAGAGAGAGAGAGAGAGAGAGAGAGAGAGAGAGAGAGAGTGAGTTTAATTATTCACAAAACTTTCTCAAGTGATTAGCAAATATTGACTTCCTGTCTGTGATATCTATGACATACACACTGGTGTTGGAATTATCTTGGATAAAAGAATGAATGAAAGCCAGCTTATTCAAATAGCCATCTTCATTCTGATTACACTCTTAGGAATACATACATATATATATATATATATAGGATATATATATATATATATATATATATATATATATATATATATATACATATGTATCTGTCATGTATATATATATATATGTGTGTGTGTGTGTGTGTGTGTGTGTGTGTACGTGTACGTGTAAATATATATATACACTGAATATATATATACACTGAACAAAAATATAAATGCAACACTTTTTTTGTTTTGTTTTTGCTCCCATTTTTCATGAGCTGAACTCAAAGATCTATAACTTTTTCTATATACACAAAAGACCATTTCCCACAAATATTGTTCTCAAATCTGTCTAAATCTGTATTAGTGAGCACTTCTCCTTTGGCGAGATAATCCATCCCACCTCACAGGTGTGGCATATCAAGATGCTGATTAGACAGTATGAATATTGCAAAGGTGTGCCTTAGGCTGGCCACAATAAAAGGCCACTCTGAAATGTTCAGTTTTATCACACAGCACAATGCCACAGATGTCGCAAGTTTTGAGGGAGCGTGCAATTGGCATGCTGACTGCAGGAATGTCCGCCAGAGCTGTTGCCCATGAATTGAATGTTCATTTCTCTACCATAAGCCGTCTCCAAAGGCCTTTCAGACAATTTGGCAGTACATCCAACCGGCCTCACAACCGCAGACCACGGGTAACCACACCAGCCCGGGACCTGCACGTCCAGCATGTTCACCTCCAAGATCACCTGAGACCAGCCACCCTGACAGCTGCTGCAACAATCGGTTTGCATAACCAAAGAATTTCTGCACAAACTGTCAGAAACCGTCTCAGGGAAGCTCATCTGCATGCTCGTCGTCCTCATCGGGGTCTTGACCTGACTGCAGTTCGTCATCGTAACCAACTTGAGTGAGCAAATGCTCAAATTCGATGGCACGTTGGAGAGGTGTTCTCTTCACGGATGAATCCCGGTTTTCACTGTTCAGGGCAGATGGCAGACAGTGTGCGTGGCGTCGTGTGGGTGAGCGGTTTGCTGATGTCAACGTTGTGGATCGAGTGGCCCATGGTGGCGGTGGGGTTATGGTATGGGCAGGCGTATGTTATGGACAACGAACACAGGTGCATTTTATTGATGGCATTTTGAATGCACAGAGATACCGTGACGAGATCCTGAGGCCCATTGTTGTGCCCTTCATCCACGACCATCACCTCATGTTGCAGCATGATAATGCACGGCCCCATGTTGCAAGGATCTGTCCACAATTCCTGGAAGCTGAGAACATCCCAGTTCTTGCATGGCCAGCATACTCACCAGACATCACCCATTGAGAATGTTTGGGATGCTCTGGATCGGCGTATACGACAGCGTGTTCCAGTTCCTGCCAATATCCAGCAACTTTGCACATATATAAATGTATGTATGTATGTATGTATGTATGTATGTATATATATATATATATATATATATATATATATATATAAATAAAATCAATTTTACAGTAAACAATCTGATACACCTATATTTCAATGGAAAGACATTGTTGAAGGTCACATGCTTTAATTTGATGTTTGACTCGTTTTGCAAATGACTTGCCAATGCCCATATTTGACACAATAAGTATGTCTGAAAAATATATGAATAGGAAATGAACCTGGTACATCTGAGATAAGCCCACTGAGCCCAAAACAAAAAATGTGATATACAGTATAGTCCATCAAGCAAGTTTAACAGTGTGGCTCTTTTCTATATGATCAGATCTGCTACAGTAAAGATGAGCACCTTGTTACTACGTTTCTCAGTGTAAATGAAGACAGGACAGAAAACGGGAGAGATAAAAACAACAGAATGGAGAAGGTTGAGGCAGCAGAGTAATTGTGCCCGAGTGATTCAGCCAGCAGAGTTTTTGTCTGGTTTGTTTCCATGGTTTCACATCGGTCCCCTTATCCTGTTAAAATGTGCACTGAGGACATTTTCTGACAACACAATGAAGTCAGACCACAGGTGCACAGATTTGCTCTCCATGTTGATTTGATTGTTTCCTCACTCTAAGAATATACTGTACATATACAATTGCTTGTGTTTGTACTGTTGTTGTTGGTTGTTTGTGTCAGAGTTGTTGTGTGTTCATACATCATGGAGCTGACTGTTTACATTTCACTACATGGATTCTATGTATGTGATAATTATAATGACTGGGTGGGGAGATAATTTCCTCCCTCAGAGAACCAAGGTTACAATGTAACCAACGCTAGCAGCAGGCTTAGGGGAAGCTTAAAATAGGGATAAAATGATATGGTTTCTGAAGGCTGATCCACATGTATTCAGCCTTTAGTAGCATCATTTTAATGTCAAAAAGTAAAATCAATTAATCATATATTTAGTTTCTTCCTTTATCTGGAAAAAAAGACAATATATACTTGATTGAGTTTTCTGATATAACAGTAGAAAAACAGTAGAATAATGTAAATTTCTGCAAATGATCCATCACAGTGAAATGATTTTAAGGCTGCCACCAGCAGCACTTGTGAGTGAGAGGTGACTTATTTTTTCCTGTGAATGTGTGTGAATATGTGTGGGTGTACTGTAGCCTGCCCACAAATAAGATGTTTATGTGTAAACAAGTTAAGTCCTTTCTCTTCCTGTCAAACCTTTTTGGCGCTGTATGATGCTACTAAAAGTGAAAACTACTGAAAATCAGTCATAATAGACAGTACTTTGCAATAGAGATATAATATTAATTTTAAGATGGAATAATGTTTTGATAGAAATATGGTACGAGTTGGGTAATATGAACAATAATGAAGTAATAATACAAGTTAAAAGCCTACCAGGTAATGGAGGGATTATTCTCCTTGAGGGGCTAGATGGCTTTAATGTAAAATGTCTGTGCAGCGAGTGAAGAGTTTAATTGATGGAAAAACAGTAAACTGGAAGTCACTGACATTTAGTGGCAAATGAAAACATTATTTTTATTTTGAGAAAAGTAAAGTGAGAGCTGCAGGGTGGTGAGTTTGTTTGATGAGACTGTTGAACTGATGGGATTGGGCCTGTGGAAATGAACGTTATGCTGAATTATCAAGACAACAGATAAACATGGAGAAAGTATTGCATTTACAGCAAATTAAAAGGACACCAGAAAACAGGGACATCACTAACTAAAACACAGTATGACTAAAGGCTCTGTATAATATTCAAAAATGTAAAAGCAGAGGAAGTGTGACGTAAATCATGTTTGACTTAGATACCAGAATACATGATTCCCATCCTGTCTTCTTACCAACATCAACTAGTGTTGCACGGTATACCGGTACCAACAGTAGACCACGGTACTAAAACACCACAGTACATATGATACCATAATGTTGGAGTACCGTAGTACTACGGTACCTCATGTACCACTACTGTGGGATAAGTTCAAAGTCCAATCACAGGAGGGTGATTGTCCATGTGCCGTCCAATAACGGCGCGCGCTGGCCATCTGGCACTCGATATGCTGCTGCAGCTACAGTGACATTTCAGATATTAGCTGAGCTATTGAGTATCTTTAAGTAGTTAAAGTTATTATTCCTTTATTTTTACTTGAAGGTCAGATTTGTTAATATATGCTACAGTGATTTGTTTTCCACAGAGCTCTACAGTGTGAGCATTTTACTCGCATTTGTGACTAAAACCAGTTTTGTGCAAGCAAAAGAAATCATTCAGGAGCACACTGTGCGAGTACGGATTTCAACCAGCAGCAGAAACAAAAGGCGAATCCTGCCAGTTGTGGGTTGAACGGGGGTGACAGACACAGACAGGAATGTATTCCTGTCAAATACCGCAGCCATGTGCTTCATGGAGCAAGATAACGGCTTACTGGCAACTGAGAAGCCCGGCTCCAGGTCCAATAATTTCCTCTTCTTGGTGTCATGACTGCCCAAAAGTACCTGAACAGCCGAGCGGTGGCGGCACACAGGTATGTGACATGTCAGAGGAGAAACGAGCCGTTCACATTTCTCTCTTGTGGCATGTAACGGTCGACAAACCTCACCGCACTGAAGGACTGTTCTTTACTTATGAAGAGCCTGTTCTTTACTTGTCAGGGGAGGAGGGTGGCTGGTTGATTTTTATTTTTATCTATTTTATTTAATCACTTATCGATGCTGTTTTTGAAGTATGAATAAGTCAGTAAGTAATTTATTCCATTGAAATATAATTGAAGTATTATCGAAAAGTGATTCATCTTTTTATAAATGACAAAAGGCACATCTGCCTCATTTTCGCTGTGGTATCCTGATACTACTCAGAACCGTGATACTTTCACTGGTATTGTACTGTGGGTCCCAATTTTTGGTACCGTGACAACACTACAATCAACATTGTTTTCTTTTATCCAGGATCACCATCTTACCTTAAAAGAGTACTCTACTAATTTATCATTTCACTCCTATAAAAATACAATATAATAAATAATATATTATTTTCAAACATATGATATCTTTCTTTCACCCCACACAATCTTTTCACTTGCCAGTTACTGCTGGGGACATTTTGCCCTCAGGCAAATTTAAGCCAACTTGTTTTGATTGCGTCAACTATAATTGAGATAAAATGATTTAATCTTGTGGCTCTTCTAAACTTTCCAAATGTTGTCACACCAAATAGATCAAATCTTGATCGGGGTACGAGTCCTTTTCACAGGGATTGTGACGCTCAAAGAAAGTTGATTTACAGATGTCTCTCTCCCTACGTTAGTCCAAAGGAAAAAGTCATTTTAGGCCCATTGGCATCATGTGACGGACTCCGGAAATTGCAGTACCTCTGTCTGGTCCCTACGAAAACTTCAAAGCCAGATGCACTTCCTGTGGGCCTGGTTATGGTGGCAGCAGCAAATGTAGCATGGAACCTCTAGTCTGCAGCAGAGATTAGCCAGACGATATGGCTGTTATTGGGCCATTAAATGGCCATTATCAGTAGTGATAAGCGTCTGATATAGGTTAACAGGGGCCTGAAATGCCTTTTATTAGGTTGAGAAGGCCATTATTAGGCTATGAAATGGAACTTTCTGCCAGGCAGGGCTTTCATCGGACTTGGGATGGGTCACACACAGGACTTTCAACCAGAAGACCAGGATTTGAGTCCTATATGTGTCCTATTCATGCCCAACCATAATCTTTTTCTAAACCTAACCATGTAATTTTGGCTCTAAACCTAAGGCAATTGAAACTAAAACCTAGCAAACTGGTAACAGCCATTGACTGGGCTGATAACGGCCTTCTGAACCAACACGTTATCACTCCAAACAGCAGATAGCAAACTCTGACGCTCTATGTACCCCCCTAGCATCAATTTTCGATGTATCAGTTTCAGTGTCAATTTCCACTTGTTACATGTCACAGTGTCTTTCAAAATAAACTTCTCTCTTTATATGAAATGTATGTTTTGCCACTAAAACTACTTTAGGTTTAGGCAACAAAACAGCTTGGTTAGGTTTAGAGAAATTATCATCGTTTGGGTGAATTAACTACATTTGTTACAGTAACTTAACGATTTTGTGACTTAACTACTATGTCATGTGATGAACACCTGTGACTGCATTACGTGGTTGACTTTTGATTACACACAAGACAAGAACACCGGTGTCCTGGGTAAAAGTCCTGTGCGTGTTTGATCCATCCACCACCACCACTCCCTCTCACCTCACTTTTTCTTCTACATTATTGCTGTGGACTGGATTACATTGAGTTAGCTGAATGCATGGTAAGATGCACCATGCATTCTTGTGGCTGCTGACCAAGCTGCCATATTTGAATAATAGCAAGTTGTCTGAACCTACCAGTAGGTGTAGCAGGCCCCTACCCATGTCTATGAGACTTAAAACCACAGATAATGGCCATTTATATCCTGATTGGGTAGGGTAGCAGAGGTCCAAAAGGTCTGTTAAGCTCACCTCTTTCAAACCGTGGTTTCTTTCATTTTCAAACTTCAGAACCAAATACGCTGACTTGAGTGACCTTACTTGAGGACATTTATCAGATTTTCCCTCCCCTTCCAAAAACCCATAGACACACTGATGTGTAAATTTGCTCTTCAACCAACCAAGCACGTTAAGTTAAACTTAAGCCAAATCTTAACCAAAGACATGTATGCTCAGAAAAAATTGTTTTTGTAATATGGGTCACTTTGGAGGGCAATGACAAATAACTTATTTTGTAGTTTAAATATGAATACTGTTGATAAATCTATTAAATACTTATGTGCTTTGCACTTTCACTTCTTGTCAGTTGTTTCCTGAGCGTGTGTGTTTTTAGATCCTTCAACAGTTGTGGTTCTCCTGCTTGGTTTTTGCAGCAGTTTCTATGCTTCATTAGGATTATTGGTTCAAAGTGCTTTGTGGGAACAGCTTCAAACAAACAGCACTCACTTTCTCCGTTTTTACCTCTCCCTATCGCTCCCTCTCCATCAAATTGGCCCACCTTCCCTCAGTCTCTCTCTTCCTCTCTCTCCCTTTGCTAATTTCTTCATCTTTTTTATTTTTTGCCTTTTCAGCGCCTACCTACACTCCTCTGTCAGTTTCACCCCCTCACATCCTGTCTCCATCTTTCTCCTCTCTGTTTGTCTGTATCTTACTCATTGTCAATTCTTTCATCTTTTCACATCCCTCTCCTCCTACTTTCCCCAGTCTCTCTGATGTGTTGTTGGGCAGACTGAAGCTCTGTGTGGTGGTAATGAAGCACACTGAAGGCCAGGAACGAGCCCGGCACCTTTACACTTGCACACACATACAGGAGGTACCCCTGAGGCCAGAGGGGTACATGAAAGAGGGAACCGAGTGCCAGGGCTATACAGGCGATCCATGGGTTCCCAGATCACAGCACCTGTCGGTGTGTGTGTGTGTGTGTGTGTGTGTGTGTGTGTGCGTGTGCATGTGCGTGTGCGTGAATTCTACTGGCATCGATGCTTTCAAGACAGCATTGGACGATGAGGCAGTCGTTAATGTGACTGCAGACTTACCACAGTCAACAGATGATGATGGCATGCGTCACAAACACACACAAATGCACGCACGTGCATACACACATACACACATAACATACACACACACACACACTGTATCCCTTCATCACGCTCTGAGTGGAGCTTTAGCTCTCTTCTTCTGTCCGTCGTTCTCCACACTGTTGCAGACAGAGGCAAGTCTCCATAAGAACAGGTAACAACAGGTCAGAGCTGAAGCTGATAAATACCCATGGCTACTGCAGTAATTTGTCCTGTGAATGACAGTTGTCAGTGGGTGTGAGTGTAGTTTTTTTTTTGTCCAGTGGGAGAGGAGCTTATGACAACAAAGTTAGACAGTGCAAGAAACACGGGCAGTCAGACAATCAGACAGATTGTACATAAGCCAACAGTTCAGCCAGACTACCAGCCTGAAAAGTTTACATGAATTGTGAATTTTGTCCTCCAGTTTGTTTGTTTTTTTGTTTTTGTTTTTACAGTGAATTAGGTCTACGTATAAAGGTCTCAGAGAATGAACTGGCTGAGTTCTCTCAACAGCAAAAGATGAATACACTCCATGTTACCTTTAGACTCTCAACCTTTTATACATACATTTTCCAAGTTTATCTCTTATGTATGCCAAGTAAACCTTCAGCTATATATCATTTAGGTTTTTTTTTTTCTTTTACTGTAAAACATTTAGAATGTTTTTGATGACTCACCTTGAACTTGGAGGCATGTACATTTTTTTTATCCAATCAAATGTAATTTAGTCTGCCTAGCTAACCCAAATCATCAAAAAACATATTGAACTGGTTAGC